>JANSTP010321582.1:0-16536 GCA_025330745.1 Cladonema radiatum
GGGGGACCTAATCTTTAGGGGGGACCTAATTTTTCTGGGGGGGGGGGGGCTAGTACCCCTCTACATACCATGTATGTGATCGCATTTGCTAAATTATTGAAAGTAACATATTTGCTAATTTCATTTAGCTGATGAAATTGACGCTCCGGTGAAAAAACTGTTTTGTTGCTGAGTAAACTAAAAAATATTCTTTCTTCGACTATTGTTGTCACGTAATGAACGTTGCTGCACATTTCTTAACTATTGAAAAAAAAAATTCTTCAATTGAAATTTACCGCTTGCTAGATTTTCAAGGGAAGAGGAAACCCTTGCTAAATATTTTGCACAAATTTAGCAACAGTGTGACCGTACCTAGGTCACGTGATGCTTTGATGCCATTGTTTAAGACTGGCTTTAGTGACGAATGTAAAGGGCTTCTTTCATTGAAAGATGATGCGAGTTATTAATTTCGTCAATAATCGTTGTGTCATCTATTACAATGATAAAAATAATCTGCTGCTCACAAAGATCATACATATACAAATTTTCTTGTCCTGGTTGCAACTCCTCGCACATCAGGAAGACAGAAAAAAGGTTACATGAAAGATGCTATGATAGCAAAACCGGTAATGCAGTTGCCCATCATATCAAAACTTTTCTCGCTTGGTACTATCTTATAAAAATGCTGACATACAATATTGTGACGAACAGGGGATTAATTTTAATATTGTAATAGATAACACATCTATTATAGACACAAGTAGTAACTCGCATCATCTTTTCCTGAAAGAAGCCTTCTACATTTGTCAGCTAAAGCCTGTCTTAAACAATGACATCAAAGCATCACGTGACCTACAAATATTTTAATTCGTATATATGACATTCGATTCCATAAAAGTTTTATTGCTTTTTAATGGTTTTTAATAGGGTCTAGCTTTCGGCATAGCCAACTCTTTTTGTAAAGAAACATTTGCTTGAAATATGTGTTGAATATAGCACATACGGTATCAGGAAAATATGTCCCTGGCAAAAATTCCCCCAGAAAATATCCCCCACTAAATATCTCCCTGGAAATAATCGTCCTTGAAATATCCCACCTAGGAAAAAATTCCCCCAGCAAAATCCCCCATTGTTTTCCATTTACTCATCTTTACTTTGTTCAGTGGGCCTTGTTTGTTATTAATCAACTTATTTTTTCTGTTCATTTTCATTTTCCTGATTATTCTGTACTAAAATCAGATATCAAATATCAACTTGGTTAAACAGTATGACAGTAACAAGTTTTTACCCAAATTTTTTTCTGTCTGCTTTTAGTCTACCATGTTATATTATGTCATATCAACTATGTTCTTTATCAATTCTGTCCTGCTGCAGGGAACATTTTAGAAAGCCAAAATAAAAATTAAAGAAAAAGTGAATGAAAAACGTCAAATAGTCAAAATATCAAATAGTACGTGTTGCAACATGGCTTGAAAATACCACAATACTACAAATAATTAACCAAAAAAATTAACCACAACTGGAACTAAGAGCGGCCTTAAAGAAGGAAAGTTTTCCAAATTGTTCTTAACTAGAAAAAGGCTACAGAAGAACAGTTTACCTAGAAAAAAGGCTACTAGAAATAAGAGAAGCACTTCCTGGAACTAAAATTTAGAAGACTGCTCTGCTGAAATAAAGAACGGCACAAAATTGTGAAGAATAGTTGTCTTTCATTTGGACAATACTTTGACATTTGCCAATATTCTGCAGTATTTCCCTAGCAAATATCTAGGCTTCAAATATTAATTTTAGCTTACTTTTTAAAAGGTTTTTACAGTAGTACTTTTTTTACGTTAAAAGAACTGATAATTCAATTCAAAATAGGGGGATTTTTACGTGGGGGATTTTTTCCTAGGTGGGTTTTTTTCTCTGGGGATTATTTCTGGGAGGATTTTTTCCTAGGTGGGATCTTTCCGTGGGGATTATTTCCAGGGAGATATTTACTGGGGGGATATTTCCCAGTGGGATTATTTCCAGGGGGACTTTTTCCTAAAACCAAGATATAGCAGCAATTTTTATATGTTTTTACCATTGTATTCCTGATCAGGTGTATTTATTCCAATTATACTTTTGCTATTCATTGACAGATACTCTAGATCATCTCTTATTTAAGGAATTTTTTATTAATGTGAAATGTCGGTCACACGTATAATTTAGTATAGTTACTGTGCTTACAAAATATTTTTTCGATAAATAGTAAGACTCTTTTAGGGTGTGAACCCCCTCGAAATGTTTTTAAATATATCAGCCATTTATTAAATCAAATAATTGTAATAGTAAAATCTTATAGGAAATTTATCAGAAATAAAAAGATGGTACTTTTATCGAACAAATAATGAGGACACGAGAGTTTGAATATAGAAGCCTACCCATTTGACTTGTATCTACTTCTCTGTTTTCAATCTTTGCAGCATAATCCCATGGATATCTAAAATATGAAAAATATACAACTTTATTGTACTTATACTGCGACTTTTATCGGATATTGTCCTACTCTGGATGGTTTAAGTGGTGAATTGATCAGGCAGGGAATAAAGTCTGACCATCTAACTCTTTGCTTAATGTTTGTTTTATTGTTAGATATGTGTTAAGGGCATCATGGAATATCGAAATCACAAATGTATCTTTATTCTAAAAATCCAGAGGGTCGATGACGTTATATTTTTTGCCCAATCGTCAAGAAAAAAAATTTCCTCAAATTTTTTTCATTTATAGCTCAAACGATGCAAAATTTGACGCTTTTTAATATTTACAAAAAGACTATTATTACCTGCCTACCTGAGTTTTGTCAGAGGGTAACACAATTTTTCAGGCAAATATTGTTAAAAAATTCTTAAATTTAATGTTTTTAAATCAAATGAATGGTCTTTTGTTTTTCTCAGCAGTTTGAAAGATTCTAAAAAGGTTAATGCTAAAACCAGTGCCGGTTTTAGGGAGTGATCGAGGGGGCCATGGCCCTGGGCCTCGCGCTTTAGGGGGGCCCGCAACCTCACAAAAAGTTTTTTTTTTTTTTTAGGTTTAAATTTGTAAATTGATATCACAAATAAAAGACGTAGCAGGTTTTTCCAAGTCAATCTTTAAAAAAGAAAAGCTTAGCTCATTTCACTTCTTGATATCTATTGCATTTCAAACTCAAGTGGCTTCAAAAAAAAAAAGAGTACAGGGTTTTTGTCTTGTTTTTTTGTTTAATATTTCTGCAATTACACAGGTTCGAGACAGTAAAGGTTACAACTCTTTTGATGCAAAACATAACCATAAAAAACCTTTACCTAGATCTAAATCGGCTAATTAAGCACAATAAGGCATATGCAATTGCAGAAATCTTGTCATTTACCATTTTCTTCAAATATAGGAGATTGCAAAAGTTGAGAACAGTCCTAACATGTGTCTAAATTTTGAGTTTACTCAGCAGATTTCACGAAAACATTAATTGGACTTGTTGAGAAATTACAGAAATTCAGAAATTTACAGAAGTTATAGAGATTCGATTTCTTTTTGAAAACAATAAGTCTACATAACTTGATACAGAGAAGAAATTTTGAAGCATGGCAGGTTGACTGTACGACTGAGCAATGTACCTAATTTAACGTATTCTTCGAGCTTCTAAAAGAGCTATCGAGAAGTTATGACCTATTAAATTATTTTAGTTGACTTGTAATTACCACCTGCAAGCTAGGTGTAGAGTTAATGAATTACATCTTTGTCAAATTAGTTCCACAGGGCCTCGAAGTTTTTTTTGGCCCTGAGTCCCGCTTAACCTAACATCGGCACTGGCTAAAACAAATGAAATTAGTTTTTTGGAGGCTCAAAAAACCCGGCTTCCCTGTTTGTTTGCGAAATCTCCAGGTTGCAGAACCACAGAATAATTGAATGATGACATTACTAATATCTGAGCATTCATGGAGTTAATTTCTTTGTTTTTGTAATTTTTTTTATATTTGTCTACTATCAAGCTAAAAATTACCTTTTTTCGACTATTGCTCGTGTAGATATATATTCCATATTTTTGTATTCCATAGTAATAATTCATAATAGCAAGAAATACTTCAGAATTATTTATTATAGGAAAAGCAAAAACGTTACCAATGTGATAATTGCAGAATATGCGTTTTTTCCAATCTATTTACTAAATGCAATGGAAATAAAATTCACATATCACTTACCTCCTCATAATGTCTGAAACAGAATATTTTCCAATATAATTTATAGTGTAATGTTCCACTCCCTCAGCGATGAAATGCAAAGTATCCGTTGATTCATTATATTCACATGTGTTATAATTTACACATTCCAATTTTTTCCATGAATTCAAAATCGCACAATCTACACCATCATCACTATTCACATTATCCGTTATAACATGAAGATTAGTGGTGGCTCTTGTAAAACACTCAATCATCTTGTATCGTAAAAACTTTGTTCCCAACCGCAACAAAAAAACAAAATTAGCAAATTCATATCCACGAACAGAAGCATAATCAGCAAGTAAAATGCTTATTCTGTTCTTTGAGTCATTGAACTTTTTGAAATCATTGGTAAAACTGTATGAGTTTGTTTCCAGATAAGAATAAACTAAATTGTAAAGATGCTCATCATATGTACAAACAACGTACTTTTCATCGTCAAAAATAGCTTTATCTAAAATATTCACCAATGTAGCTAGATACATTGAAGTTGGTTCTTTAAAATCATTTGGCTTTAAATGATATACATTAACATGACTTGATGTTACACAATGACCAATATCAACTGCCTGGTTATAAGTGATTCTTGTTGAAGCTAAGTCCCCTACTCCATCAATTCCAGCTCTTTCTCTCCCTATCTCTTTGTCTATAGTAATGTCTGAATAAGCATAATGCGTTCCAACATTAACGGAAGTTTGACAAGACTCTAAAATTTGTGTTGAGGTTTTAACAAACTGATTTATTTCTAAAGAGCATCTTAGCGAATAATCTAAATTGCATATTGAAAATGAAGTCTTTTGGTTAAGATAATCAAACTGATAACCAGGATCTTGATTAACAACGTTTTCACTGTTTGAGTCAACAGCATATTCTTCCATTGATTGAAGGGCAACAACAATATGTGAGTTTTCATAATCAGACAAGTCTTGTGCAAGAGCTTCAATTTCAGAAAAGGTTAACAATGAACCATTAAATTCATCAATAAATACATGAACTCTTTTTGTTTTCCAAGCTTCTTTGATAACATATAAAATGGATGATAAAGTAGGCTTCTCCGGAAGAGATATCAAATCCTGACTCTGAGCAACCACAATAGATTTTCCAGGATATAAAAGAGCAGCTTTTTTCATGTAATGAATATACTTACTTTGATCGTCGTGACATATCAAATATGCCACATCATTGTACAACATGTTTTTGATAACTTGATCAAATTTTTTTATTAAAACTAAACTTTTTCCAGAACCATAAGATCCACGTAGCAAAACATGTTTACCACTTGAATGTAATATTCTGAATTGGGATGGTGTTAACAAAACCAACTTTTTGAGTTCGTCCATTTGATCGTCTGGACTGCCTGCAAATGATGGAAAGAAATATTTGTGCAATGCTTCAAAAGCAATCATACTTCTTTTAAGTGATTCATAAGTACTTGCTGTATTAACTTCTGAGCTTAATTTTTGTTTTAATTTATTAATAAAACTCTTGTAAATGTTTTCATACCATAATGAAAATTTTTCTAAATCTGTGAAGACACCTTCTTCTACGTACAAATGATTGTTAATGCATTGTTTACAAAATTCAAAGTTTTCGGTTTCGTTGTGAACAATGACATTTATTTGAATAATATTTTTCGTTTGAAGCTCATTATGGAGAAAATTTGCAATTTGGATATTTTTTAGGGATTTATATAAAGCTTGGCTTTTTCCTTCGGTTGTTTTAGTGATAAACATTGCAACATTATGCTTGGATAAATAACAAAACAAATGATCATTAAAGCTATCCTTCTTGACAATTCCGGATTTGAATAAATTTATATGATTAGTATAATCGTAACCTTTGACAACGAAACCGTTGTCATTTTCTTTTTCAAGATATTTCTCTACTGTATCGAGTACTGGGCAAAATTGATCTGGTCCGCTAATGAAATTGATGGCCTTCAAGTCTTTAAGCATTGAATATATATCAAAATAACTCTGCTGAGATTGAATCCATTTGACAAATGATTGATAATCAACGAACTGGAAATCATCGGATCCAACTCTGACTTTGATGGTTGTATCAAATTTATTAATTTCTCCATACTTCCTTTCATTTGTACAATATGGATGTCCAATATAGGATTGATATTCTGATACGCTCTTGTGCACTAAAAACAACATGGTCAGACTTGCGAGTTAGATGTATTTGTAAACAAGAATGTAGAAATACATATATTAACTGCGTTGCGCGCGAATGCTAGCTCTAAAGTGGAAATATTTACGTAAGTTGATTAACTGAAAGAGAAAATTAGGGATTTTCTTTGACTGAAAATCCTTAAAGAATAACAACCAAGCAGAGAACTTCAAAATATTTTTCGAGTGAAAGCACTCCAATGTTCTTGAAGATTTCCGTCTAAAGCCTTTTGTAAAGAAAAAATAGAATAATAGACCTTTCCCGCAATGACGTAACTTTGATATTTTCGAATGTTTTTAAGTCTCCGCCTCATTTTCTTGTTTCGAAATCGCTTTTCTAGCCAATAATATGCAATGTTTTCACATGATAACATTCGAAAATATCAAAGTGACGTCATTGCTGGAAAGGTTTATTGTGCTTTGCTTTTAGTGGCCAAACTTAATACATGTATACATCTAATGGTCCTACATACTTAGGGTCTGATTTTGACAGTTTGTTGCTATGGCAGTGGCTGATGACATCAATAGAAGTTCAGCGTTCAAACATGCAACTAACAGTCAGAGCTTTAAAAGGTCACGTGACACAGAGATTACTTCGTTGGGGATCACCACTTTTCCTCAATGTTTCGCATTTTTGTTGCATATATCAAGGAAATAAAGCGGAAACACAAACTATGATGCCACTAGAGCGGTAACTTACTCATTTTATGTACATTTTTGAAAATTTTGAATTCTAAATTATCAAAACGAGTAAAAGCTAGATACATTTTATTTTTATTAGCTAATTTACATTAGTTACAACCATTCACTTATATCTTAGTAAATATTATATTGCCTTTTCATAACTTTAAAGCTCACTGAACACACGCTTGTCTCAGAGACCCGGTGAGGATGCTCCGAATCACCGGGTAGCGCAATTTTTGCCCGGTTCACCAGGAAGGCCAAATTCCTTATTTAAAAAGTCTCACCGGGAAGGCCGAATTCCAGAAAAAAACTGACTGGAAAAGGAATAAATTTTTTTTTAAGTTTACTTTTTTTGGAATCAGGATTAATTTTTTAATGACGACAATGACGCGTCACATTGGCCTGCTAAAGCAGTTACAGATTACTGTGCACTCCTTTACCTTTATTAATGCTCTATGTCTCTATCAAATGTTTTAGATTATTGCTCTTTGAGAAAAAAAGTAAAAAAATAAGCAGTCAGTCGTCAAAGGTCAGTTAATGGAACAATTTAATGTATACGTGTATCGAGTTTTGTCAATAAAGGAAAAGTGCAGACAAAACTACTAAAAATTTTGAAAATTGAACTTCTAATGATGTTTCAAGTTTCCTTGGATAATCAAACTTGGGAGACAAAATCAAAGACGTTCTTAAATTTCTTAGACAGCGTTTTACAATGTCAGCCAATTGCTTATCAAAAAACCGTTAGAGCACTTTAGAATTTGGTTCTTTGGAGTCCATTGTTTGCTTCTGTTACTATTGAAAGAATTTAAGATACAGTGACTTTTCAAAAAATCTAATAACAAGACCATTACTTTAGCTTCACAGACCAAACTTAGTAAAGATGATGGTTATAGCCAATTGATCGATGTTCCCATTAAAAGATTTTGGTTTTCCATTCAGAAAACGACAGAAAAAAATTATCTGAAAATCCTTCTTTAATGGATGCAGTGACCTTTACCGTACTTACAAAACTTGGTTCCCCTACACTATTCTGAAATTTTCGTGCTAAGGGTTTGCTGCCAGTCCATGCTGCTATGAAAACACCAAATGATATCATAAATAAATCAAAACTGAAAAAATTCTACTGCATCTCCATTACCTTTTCTTGGTTGACAAAACTTGGTATAGTATGGTTAAAAAATACGTATGGTTAAAAAATGCTTGATAAATTGGTTTAGAGAATTAAAAATTAATTAAGATCTTACACTTAAAATCTATATTTCCCGAATTATAAAAAGTTTTTTCAGTGCAAGGGATTAAAGTTTCATGTGAGGCTCAGTACAGCTAGGTATGATGGAAATTGTTAAAGTTTAAAAACTGAGACACATAAATTATTTTCAGATTAAAAAGCCTCTCTCTTAAGGGCATAAGTCTTTGCGATCATAAAATATTGCAGAACAAACGTCTCCGGAGCTTAGTTTTGCGATTTTGGACCCAAATCGCAAAATTAAATTCCGCAAAACGTTAGAACATTGCTGGTCAAAAAATTTACTTTTGCATAGTCTAAAGTTATGCATTCATAAACCATTTTTACGAAAGATTCATATAAAGAAAAAAATCTTCAAACTGAAAGGAATAGTTCCGCAGATTTCTCATAAAAAGACTGATTCTTAAAAATTAAAATTTCTGATTGCAAAAAATAATGCCCTTAAGGTAATTTGATGTAAAATACAAGAAGCTAACTGAGGTTAGATATTAGTCTAGTATTATTTTAGCTGCCTGGATATTCATGTCAAAAATTAATTTCTATAACCTGTCCATCATGTTAAAAAGTCAGTTTTTATTAAATAAAATGATTAAAATTTCCTTGTACCGAAGTAAAAAGACTAACAACAAGTCTCAATAGCATACCTAGAGTATCTGATATATCTGCAAGCAATTTCTCGTATTTCGATTCCACTTCTTCTATTACAACTTTCCCATTATCAAATTGTTCAAGTATGATTCTCCACTCACCCCATTCTTTTCTTGCTTCAAATGGATAAGAATATTTTTCGATGATTACTCTGTTCCTTTCTGTGTATAATGGGTAGTCTTTTTCTAAATGATTTATATATGATTCTTCCAGTCCAAGGATTCGAGCGAATCTTTTCCAATCTGCAACACGTTCTGATATTTCTTCTACCACTAAAAGGTTAGGAAAATAAATATCAGAAAACACAAAACAACACAACGAGCTCGTATCTCCTATGCTTTTTAAATATACGTTATGAAAGAAAATGTATATTCATAAATTTACTGATCGAAAATGTAATAGTTTACGAAACTTCAAAAAACCAGACTTTCAAAGTCGAGATTTTGCTTCTAGCTAGAAGTTTTTACATGCCAATAAAATAACACGAAACTTAACGCAAATAAATTTGGAATTTTGATAGGCGTGTTAAACTATTGGCCCAGCGGAGATTACCTCTCCCTCTCTCCTAATAAGTATTGAAATATTCAAAACATTATAACGAATACAATGTAATTTTAGAAAACATAAAAACAAGAAAAATATTTTGAGAAAAATATGAAATTTTTAAGAGAGAAAAAATCCTTAAATCCTAGTAACTTTCCTTCAAATCTGCATAAAGTAAATAAGTAACTTTTGTTACTAGCCACTCTTAGGTGACAAGGATAGAAAACCTTAATAACATGGCCCTATATAAACGTAACTAGTATATAAAAGTAACTGACTATGTGACAAATGCTAGATTGGCTTCTGTACAGTTTACTGAAGCTGACATTCTTAAAATTATAAGGATTATTAACGAGAACAAAGCACATGGTCATGATGACGTCTCTGCTCGAATGATTCGAATTGCCGACGCTTCTATTGTTGAACCACTGACAATGATCTTTAATTCTTCTTTACACCAGTGTGTCTTCCCTGCTCAGTGGAAGCTTGCTAATATCATTCCAGTTCATAAGAGGGGTAATAAACAATTAGTTAATGATTATCGCCCTGTTTCTCTACTTCCGATTTTCGGGAAAATGTTTGAGAAAGTCATCTTCAATAACATTTATAATTATCTTAATGAGAGCAATCTTCTGAATACAAACCAATCTGGCTTTCGACCAAATGATTCTTCCATATATATTTTAGCAATTACCCATGAAATTTCTAAGTCTTTCGATCATAATTCATCGCTTGAAGTTCGTGGAGTGTTCCTAGGCCTTTTCAAAGCATTTTGTAAGGTTTGGCATGAAGGGCTATTCTTCAAAATCAAAAAATGGGAATTACTGACAACCTTCTTTCTCTATTAAAAAGGTACATTCCCGCCGAAAATTTTATTGCATAATTCGATAGAGTTCTATATTTCGAGCTATCGTTGAAAATTTCGAATGAAACTCCTTTTGGTTGTAGAGTTATGAACTCTCAAAGTTGTCAAAAAAGGGCCTTTTTTGTTTGTTTACATTTGTGAAGGAATGAACTTTTTGTGTTTTTTCTTCCTTTTTAAAAAATTCAAATGTTGATCTCTCGACACACAGTGTGCATTTTTTAATGAAATTTTCAGAATAAGCACAAAATCTAATTTTCTATTGAATACTAAAATAAAATTTTCGGCGGGAATGTACCTTTTACTGATTACCTTCAAAGTCGCAAACAAAGAGTACTTCTAAATGGCCAATCTTCTTCATGGTTGCCTATATTGGCAGGAGTGCCTCAATGTTCTATATTCGGTCCGTTGCTCTTCTTGATCTTCATTAATGATTTGCCTTATGGATTGGATTCTTTAGCAAAGTTATTTGCTGATGATACATCTTTGTTCTCAGTTATTGAGGACGAAAATGAAGGCTATAAATGTCTTGAAAATAATCTGAAAACAATTTCTCAATGGGCTCATGATTGGAAAATGTTGTTCAATCCTGATGCAAGTAAGCCTGCCCTGCTGCCCATGAGGTTGTTTTTTCTAGAAAAAGCACTGATATGTCTCATCAACCTCTACGTTTCAATAATATGCCTGTTAAGAGAACAGATGCTCAGAAACACCTTGATTTAATTCTTGATAGCAAATTGAATTTTACATCTCATTTCGATGCAATATCCAAAAATGTTAATCAAGGTATTTCACTGCTGCAGAAATTGAGGGATAAATTACCTAGGGCTGCACTATTAACAATTTATAATCTTATATTAGACCAGTTATTGATTAAGGGGATGTAATTTATCACCAGCCAAATAACGAATCGTTATCCTCAAAAATTGAGCCACTTCAATAGAAAGCTTGTCAGGCAATCACGGGTGCTGTAAGTAGTACATCTACGTCCAGACTGTATATGAGGAGTTAGGTATTGAAAGTCTTTCTGATCGCAGGTGGTTTCTTCGCCTATGTATTTTGTTCAAACTCAAAATGCATTGCCAACCAAGCTAATTATTCGATTTACTTCCTGTTTCTCATAATGCGTATTCCACTCGGAACTCAACATCTTGCAGCTTTAGGTGCAGAACGCCATTATATGAGAACACATTTTTTCCTAATGCTATTAATAAATGGAATAAACATGACATTGAAGTTCGTTTGTCCCCTTCATTGGATGTTTTTAAGAAAAAATTAGTTGCTTTCATTCGACCTTGTGTTTAACCAATTTACGGTGTTCTGAATCCTAAAGCCATTGTGTATTTAACAAGATTAACAGTTTAGTTCAGCCATCTAAGAGCTCATAGCTTTAAGCACACTTTCCAAGACACCATAAATCCTTTGTGTCCTTGCAATTTAGAAGAGGATGATAACATCCATTTTTTTCTGCATTGCCATTTTTTCGTTTCACAACGCAAAGTTCTCTTTCAAGCAGTGATAGGTTTTGTCAAAAAAAACAAGCATGGGTTATTTTTGAAATTTCCGCAGTAATATTGCCTTTTGATTGATGAAATTTTACAGCCATAAACTATACTAATGCTGTTTCCGATGTAACAAAACTTTTCTTTAATAAGCAGTGAAAATTTCCGTCAATTGTCACAGTAAAAAAATCTTATTGAAATCAAACTATGGACTGCGGTGCAGGCGAACTTTCACGACATTCTTTTGAACATTATGAAAACTTGAGGCAAATTGATACATGATAAATGACTTGAAAAGTTCTGAAAACTAAATGGCTGCAAATATCTACGTCACGGTGATAGTTATATGTTTGAGAAAAGACATCTAATATATACCACTAGTAATAGCACTATGCCATTTTATTAGTTTGATGTTAGACATTGCATGTGAAAATTAACATCTCCAGAAACAAAATGGCTGGGCATTTATAAAAAAAATATATGACAATAACATTATAAAGACTGTTGGTATCAAAACTTCATGTTATATCAACTAAATGATGCTATGAGTACCAACTTCTTGAGAATGAGTACCAGGCAGAGTACTTAAGATGTAAGAAGGCAAATAACATGCATGAACATCAGTGGCAGTGCCATGCCACCGAAGGAAAGTCTGAAAAGATAACTAAAAAGATCATCAGCTCTCTTCATGAGACAACTTTTGACATGATATAAATATAAACCAAGCTCCATCAGCACTGTCTTAAACAAAACCTACTCGAAGCTATCTGAAATCTGTAGCTAGCTAGCTAATCACTTAATTGTCTGCAATTTCCAAGAATGAAGCTTACACACATCTTTTTATCTGTGTTTCTTGGCAGCTCATCACATCTTTTATCTTATAAACTTCTGCAGCTCACAAGAAATTTTAAAAGATTGAGCTAACCTTGCTTTTAAAATAACATAGCTACTTCGGAAGAACAATCGACATATTGTCTCCCTCGAGTTTGATATAAACTGTTATGCCAAGACAAAAAATTAAAAACAAAATGTTAATCCATGTGATCTCTTTGAAATACGTAATAATAACCCAATCAACAGTCTATAAACTGTCACGTGCCACTACAGATTTTTTTATTGCGAGACAGCTAACCTGAAAACTAAATCGGAAAATTCCGGTTTGAAAGCTATGAACTGACGAATCCCGATTCTAAAGTGTTACTGGAGAAAGATTAAAGGGTAAAACAATACTTTACACTGTCGTGAAAGTAAAAATACATAGAGATTATACGTCAAAAAACACTACCATCCACTTTCATAGACGTTCTGCTTTCAGATTATCTTAAATGCTCAATATTCTACCGTTAACCTTTAACACTAACTTGTAGACACTGCTCGATTGCTATCAATGTGCCTTTGAAGAAATTTTTTCCATTTTTTAACTATTACATCTTGTATACCCTCAGCAGGCCTCACTTTATGAAATCACCAGGCGAGTGATCATCACACTCCTTGGTTGAGTTACGAGATGTGCAATTTTAAATTGTTTTTCTGAAGAGCATATTGTCAAGGAGAGTTATTTGGTATTTTAGACGGGTGAAAACCACTCTTCTCAATATACTAAGTCATTCCCGCTCAACTTTTCGCGCGTACAGACGTATATCTCTGATTGCCACTTTGTTTTTGATGGTGTAAATACTTAAAGTAGATTTTCAAAAGGCTTAACAACAAAATGGTTCTGACACGAGGTGCGTTGCTGGCAATGTCGAAAGAGGACATTGTTGAGGTTGCTCTCAAGTTGCAAGAACACAATTTGGCTCTTGAGAAACTGCTAAAAGACATGGAAAAAGTAACAACAACTGTGAGTAGACTTGAATCTGATATTTCTGTCACAAAGAACGCGAATCCGCTATTATCAAAGAGAGCAGCTTCTTTGGAGAAATCAGTGGTCACTCTTGAAAAGCAGGTTTGATAAAATGAGCTGTCGCATTCCACCATCAGATATTCAGGCCTGTCATCCACTCGTATCTGAACAAAAGGATAAAATTATCGTAAAGTTCGTTAAGAGGAGAGACTGTGAAAAAGTCCTGGCCAAGGAAAACCTTTTAAAGGACTTAGATTTATGTGACTTCGATACGACTGGTGATAATGTGTACGTTAACGAGAGTCTCTGTGCATATTACAAATTTCTGTGGTCAAAGCTCAAGAAACTAAGGAATGAAAGGAAAATTCATTCTTTTGAAATTGGTAATGCCACACTTAAATAAAAGGTTTCACACCTTAAAAAATACCGACTTTAACGCCTTCTTTAAATCTCCGACACCGTTCGTCTGTCAATCCTGTTATTCCCATTCTTTACCATGTTCAAATCTTTCTAACAGCGAATTCTCTCTTATAAATGTTGTTGACAATTTTTATCAAAACAACTATTCTGATGAAACTAAAATTTTTCCTAATGGCTTCCCTAAAAGATTTTTTAACGACTGTAATTCACTTCTAAACGACCATGAAGATTTGCCTTTCACTGTCGACAGTCGCTATTATGACGTCAATGATTTCAATAACATACAAACAACTGACTCGTCTTTACTCTTTCTACATCTAAAAAAAAACTTCGATGATCTGGTCTCTTATCACGAAAACCAGATATCCTAGCAATTTCCGAAACCAAAATTTCTACAATTGCTACTCTTAATGTATTTTCTCTGCCTGGGTATAAATTTTGCCATTCTCCAACGGAGGGTTCTCATGGTGGTACTGGTATTTTTATTTCAAATAAACTAAGATTTAACGTTTGCCTGGACCTTGAAATATGCAGATCTAAGGAACTAGAATCAACTTTTATCGAGATTACTTTGCCAAATGATAAAAGAATTATTTGCGGATGCATCTACAAGCATCCTCATATGTCCACTGGAGGATTTCTTGATGATTTCTACAATCCAGTGTTAAGGGAAATTAGTATTGGAAACAAAACCTCCATTATAGCTGGGGACTTTAACTTTAATCTTTTGAACCTGCACAAAAATCATAAAACTTCTGAATTTGTTTCTTAGTTCTACGTACTCTTTTTCTTTTTCTCCTCAGATACTACAACCCACAAGTGTGAACGAAAAGTTAAAAACCCTCATTGATAATATTTTTCTGAATAGCTTTGAATATAAAACCTGTTCTGGTAATTTGACCTGCTCAATTTCTGACCATTTGATTCAATTTTTGTTATTAGACAAGTTTTCTAAGGGTCCACTCAAAACTAAACATACAATAAGAGATTTTTCCAACTTTGTTGCTGACGAATTTGCAAATGATCTTCTATCTCAGGACTGGTCTTACCTCCATATTAACTTTGTAAACACTAACGAAATATTTGATCACTTCTATAATAAAATGAACAAACTTGTTGACGAGCATGCGCCTTTAAAAACTCTTTCTAAAAAAAGAAGCATCATCAAAAGCTAAGCCTTGGATAAATAATGATCTTAGGGATCTTATGATAAAAAGGGATAGAATCTATAAAAAGTTCAGCCGCTCTAAAAGTAGTAAAATTTATGATGAAAATAAAGTTTTAAGAAATAAATTTAAGCAAGGGTGTAAAATTGAAAAGGAGAAACACTTTACAAATTATTTTCAAGAAAACTCGAAGAACAATTCAAAATTTTGGTCTGGAATTAACATGATAATGCAAGCTTCCAAGAAAAATAATAAAGGTAATTCAGAAATTTCTTTGTTTGAAAATGGCAATTTGGTCTCAGATCCTTCTCAAGTGAGCAACATTTTCAATTTTTTTACTAACGTCGGTCGAAATCTTTCTTCGAAGATAAAGAATTCTAAGTTCTCCTACAACCATTATTTAAACAATTCGAAACGACCATCTTCTTCTCTTTTCTTAAATACTGTCACTCCTGTAGAAATACAAAAAACTATTCGAAAACTTAATAGTAATAAGTCGACTGGACCTTCGAGTATTCCCAATAAGCTTCTTAAAGATAATCATGAACTTCTTTCAGAGCCTTTATCTCTTCTTATAAATTCATCTTTTCTTTCTGGAAGAAGCATCACTTCGCATATGTTCGACTACTATGAATCAATTTAGCAAAGTTCTTCTATTCGTTGTTTTCTTACTTCATTACTTTCTCACTTTCTGATCTTTGCAACTCCCTCTCCACACACTTACACACAAAAACACTCACACCTCTACTTTTTTGATTCTCCTCTGTTTGTCTTCTTTGTCAATTTTTTTCCATGTTTTCTACTGTCTTCTACTGTCCGCCTTTTAAATCACCTTTTATATGATGGCCTTTTGATTTTCTGTTACTGTTTTTCGTCTATTTTCGTGACCATGATCTCTACTTCCTTACCGCATTCATCTGTCCTATTTTATCAATTACTTTCTCTTCCCCCCTCATTTTCAATTCTCTCATTTCTCTTAGTCCACATTTACTGATAAAATAGTGAAACATACTCTTAACTAGTTTCAATGAAATATCAATCATGCGTTTACAATCCCCACTAAAGTTTTTTTTTTTTTTTTTTGTTATTATTACCATTACTTACTTTTTAGTCAATTTGTTTTGTTTTTTTTTAGCTTGTTTGATAAATTTGAAAGTGTTTTACTTCAAATTTTTTTTTTTTTTTTTAAGGTGGCTTATTCCTTAGCTTACCCTAGTGGTACTGTCTAAGTCTCCTGCTCGAGTCA
>JANSTP010321693.1:0-16534 GCA_025330745.1 Cladonema radiatum
CTGTTCCCTCTGTGGCGGGTGGGGGGGGTGGTAGGGTAGGGCTTTGGAGAGGAAGTGACAAGATAATCTCAGAGCTGTCAATATAACTACATACCAACCAAAATGTACTAAACTGTTTTTTAGTTCTGTATTTGAATTCATTATTTGGCTGCTGTTTCCTGTTACTAGCATAAACTGAAAATGTTTTCTTCTTTTTAAGGTCTCATTTGCTTATTTAAACACCAAATCTAAGGATAAATTGAATTTTTGGGGGCCGCAATAATTAGACATTGGTACTACCAAAAATTTTCCAAATGACAGGAATGAAGAAAAGACTGGTTGAAACTTTAGGTACCTAAAAAAAAGAAAAGAATTTCTTTTTTGCTTTGAAGTTACCTATGAACTCAAATTTTAGGAGATTGGAGATTAAAGAAACAAAAATTTGAAATTTAAAAAATTATGGTATATGGTGTTGTATATTAGCCCTTTTTTCCTTCTAAATGACGTCCTTTAATAAAGTAGCAGAGTGGTACTATAGGATGGTACTAATGCTTGGGTTTGTATTGGAAAAAAAATATCAAAGATGATATGTTTCAAGCTGTAATGGAATTTCATTCTTGGGGGACCTGTCACTAGTCAAAGATTGGGGGGTGGGCTAAAAGTTTGGAGGGGGGGAGCTAAATTTGTTGGGGGGACCTCAAACCTCAGTAGGAACCATGTTGTAAATTCTTTGATAATTATGCTTCCTAATTTTCAGTTGTTTTAAATTTGTTTCATGTACAATTGTTTTAAAATATATTTGGTGAACTGTGTTGGTGTCAACATGTCTCAAAAGTTTCTTTGCAATAATTTTTTCACGGAGCCTTTGACTTTAGCGCAGGAAGCGGAAATTTTGCTGCGCTGTGTCGCTTTTTATTATTTTATTTTTATTATTTTATTTATTTATTAGCTCAAGTGGCTGTTACAGACAGTTTTCACTCTATATATATGACGAAACACTGCGTAATTACTACAAAAAAACGGAATTTAAAAACGCTAGTCTTCGCTCGTATTCATATTTGTATACAGAGAAATACCGTAGCATTCGTGTTTAAGAATACGGGGCTAGTAAACTTCCGTCTTCGGACTTTTCGTATACGGGAATATAATTGCTCCAAATATTTTGTGCCTAATTCAACTGTATGTTCCTGTATATTTTTGCATATATGAGCAAATTTATACTATATCACTCTTATTCTATATCTGTTGTTTTGTAAGTATACAGAGCTGCCATATTTTAACTACTAATGTTGGTGATTCATCCGGATTCTCACTTCTAAGAAAAATCTTATATTCTTGATTTTTAATATGAAAAAACTGCTTATAAGATGAAATCTAGGCTAGTAATTATTTGGTATCGAAGTAATTTGCTTTATTCCTTTTTCCTTTCTTTTTTCTTTAATTAGTTGTTATCATTAGGTCTACATTGTTTTTTATTTTTTTTCTTAGGCATATCACATAATACTTAATTGTAAGTTAGGCCTAAGAATACATCAAATTACTTTCTCTCTCTTTCTTACTTTTCTAATTCTTCGTTTTTTTTATATTTTTTGAAGACTTTTCTTTAGGTGAATTCTTATTGCAAGTGTAAAATAAGTAAAATTAACTTTAGAGATTAATTGTCAGCCTGGTGATAAGTAAAATATTATTGAACAGACGTATTAAGACGGGGGTTTTGCAATTAATGTTATAAGCAGTTTAAAATAAGGCCAATATTTATGCCCAATATATCTCTTTCTGACATACATAGTAGGTAACATAAGTAAGTTGAATCAAATTGCAGTAAAATCTCAATTATAATATTTAAAATATTTTCTCAGAATAGATAGATAAATGTTCATAAACATAAAGTAATATAAAAAGTCCAGAACTTCAAGCCTTTTATGACTTCAAAATATAGCTCTGAAATTTAACTTAAAATATGTTTGTCGATTTTGATATCATTTTTTTTTTCGGTAACCAAACACAGTTAAATGATACAAGAAAGCCTTGCTCTAAGCACTGGCAATCAGTTCCTGTAAGAAGCAAGAAAGGTTACACAAATTCAATATAACAAAAAAGCTTAGGCACATTATATCCATGACATTTATACCATTTCAGCGGTATAGTATAGTCTATTAAAAACGATTCAGATGGCGCTCGCATGCATAATCACATCAAATGTTAGATTTTGTTGAAAAAATTCTTAAAACTCAAATATGTTTCTGTCACCACAGATCTAGCGAACATTTAATTCTCAAAATAAATCCTGTCCAATTGTTCATGACTCAATAAATATTAATGAAAATATCTCTAGCTTGCAGTTCATCCACCATTATTATACACAGAATAATATCTCTCGATCGATATTGAATGTTTGATGTCTCATGTATGATGAGCAATAAATTAAATCTCGACTCTCTTTCGAGAACGCCCAAAATGTAAATGCAAATTATTCTGTCGTTTCTGCCCAAAATGGAGTATATACTTATTTGAGTTTAGGTTTTTCAGTCATTCTGCATCAGTACTTTGATATTTTTCACGGATATTGTTTGGCTATTTCCATGTTTATAATCTACAAAAGGAAAAAATTCAAATTCAAATTAATCCAGGAAAAACATCAAAATACCAGATATTCAATTTAATATTCAACGTTAGCTTTTTCATATTATAAATCACATAAAAATGACTTCAACTCTAACAGACTAACAATATAGGAGGACTTAAAAAGGCGTAAAAAACTGAGCAAACTGGCCTGTATTTTCTAAAGCTTTTTCTCTTCCAGCTTTTTGCTTCGCAAACTGAAAATGCTCTTTTTATTTGTATTGAAAACGTTTTTAAATCTTTCATCATGATTATGTATTGATGCTTCAACAATTCGAACGAGAAAAGTTGATAGATGCAATTCAGTGCGACTGCAGTTTTTAGCAAAAAGTATGTTTATGGGTTCTGGCTAAATTTTAAATTTTGAATTTAAGAAAAATTTACTGAATGAAATATACCATTAAATACCTGCATATCCTTTCGTTCATAAAGAGCAGCGATGGGCTTAAAATTGCTTGTTTTTTTAAATTAAAAACATTGCTATCAGCAGAGCAAAAAATTTTTTATTCGAGCATTTTTTGTTACTGTATTGAAGCTTTAAATAGAAGGAATCCAGCCATGTTTTTCGTACTCATTCTATCTACTTAGTGGCTATCATCATCATTATGCCAGAGCTTTACTTTAGCCCTATTCCCACTCTGGCAGGGGGGGGGGTGTTGGACTGATTCTGCCCCTATCAGTAGCATTTTTAGTACTGAAAAAGGTTTTGTTATGTAGCATTGTGTCTTCTAACAAACTTTGTTAGGAAAATACTTTCATGAAAAATGTTTTTGATGAACATTCCCACTATGGTCAATTTTTTTGGGTTATTTTTAGCCAAATTACATAACAAATCGCATAATAGAAACCGCATAATAAGGTCATTCAAGTCACTTTCAGTTGCTGCTCAAAGATTGATATCTAAACCACAGATTCTCTACTAGCAGTTAGAAAAACAAAAACGATAGCGCCATCAAATTGCGATGACAATAAAGGCAAATATGGCACCAAAGTGTTCATGTTGTTTCATCTATAAGAATTATATTATTATTAATTATAATATAATTCTTATAATTAAAATTATAAGAAACCAGCTCTCGATGTATAAAAAACCTTTCAAAATTTTGTAAATCCTCTAATAAATGCCTGGGCGTTAATTTAATTTTTTGAGTTTAAGAGAGGGTGTTAATTAGAAGAAGGCGTCTAAAAGAGGGGATGTTAAATTGTAAAATAGTCATGCCAATTTCCAATTTGGAATTCTTTGCAAATGCTTTGCAAATATGCTTGGAAATGTTTACCAATAAACACTCCTTTTAGCAGTGTTAATAAGAGGGGGGGTTAGTTAGAGGTGAGCATTTATTTAATTTTTTTATTTTAAGGGGAGGGGGCATCAGTAGGCGGCGTTAAAAAGAAGGGGATGTTTATTAGAGGATTTATTTATGGTTAGTAACTTGAGGGCCAAACCTCTCACTACGAAGCAAAGTATAAGTTTACATCCACATTTTTTGCTTCGTCTGCATAAAAGAAATGTTTTCTTTTGAAAATAGACACAAAAGGAATTTTTTTCTTTTGAAAATAGTAATAAAAGAAATATTTTCTTTTGAAAAAAGTATTCTAAACGATCGAGTAGAGCAGCTGACTTTTGCCAATTTCTTTTTACAAAAACAGTTGTTTTTTTCAGAAAAGGTCCTTTCCCCCTCTTTCCAATCGGAATTTTTCTAAATGCTGTGTAGGCTAAGCCCCAGTCGGTGAATCAGAAAAAATTTGATAGTGCCTCTTTAATATAGTGTACGACTGTACGCTATAAATAATAGACCAGGCGTATATTGGGCCAAGGGTCACCCAAGAGGTTCCCAATAATCTTTGGTGTTTTTAGATCATCAGTGCTATATATTTTATGGTTCGTAATCGTAAATAGCCTCTTGAGGTGGCAACGCTCCACAATAGCGTGTCCTCTATATATTTGATGAAACTTTGCAAACTTGCTAGAAATAGATTAAAATTTAATTTCATAATTTTGTTTTGAATTTTTCAATCAGGAGATCCAGCACAAATAAGGAGTTAAAACCAAAAAATTCATAGTTTTTGGAGCGACCAAATTAGGGGAAAACTTTAAATTCATGTGATAGAGAAGAAAATAAAAAGGGATAGCAATTTGGACACCCGGAGTTTGGAAAACATTGGATAAAATCAGTAAAAAAACAGTTTGCAGTTAAAAAAATTGATGTATTTGACAATTTTTCGAAAATGAAATTCTGAAATGGATTAACTTCAGAAATTAATTTTATTACCATTTCAAAAAAAACTGTGAGTAAAAAGTTTAAAAAAATAGTTTTTGAACTGACATTTCTACTATTCCCCAGGTGAATTTCCGTTCAAATTATTTAAACATCTTAAACTGGTTGAAAGAAGAAAACGCTATTGACTTGTAAACTTTCCTTCATCAATGAACAATTGCATTTGAAACCAAATAGCAGATAAATAGATACATAGATACATAGATACATAGATATATAAAATGTCTCTTTTACTTAGTACTAGTATGTAAAGTACTAGTATGTCCTGCAGTGTCAAAGGTTTTTGAGAGGCTTATGCAAAACAAATTTTAAGTCATATGGAATCATATCTTTCCCCGTATCTCTGTGGGTACAGGAAAGGATACAGTACTCAAACAACTCTCGTTTCGACGATTGAAAAATGGAAAAAGATATTAGATAGTTAGGGTTATGCCGGGGCAGTCCTGATGGACTTGTCAAAAGCCTTTGACACTATTAATTGCGAACTACTTTTAGCTGAATTACACGCTTGTGGATTTAGCCGTAGTACCTTAAGACTCGTTTACTCATATTTATCTAATAGATGGCAACATGTGAAAATTAACTTGGCGTTTAGTAGTTGGAGTGAATTACTATCAGGAGTCCCGGAAGGGGTAGTATTAGGGCCCCTGCTATTCAACATCTATATAAATGATCTCTTTTTTGCCCTTAAAGATGTGTGTAACTTTGCTGATGATACTACACCATATGTTTGTGATTTAAAGCTTAAATTGGTACTTTAAAAACTTGAAAGTCATTCAGAAATTGCTATTTACTGGTTTGAGTGTAATTACATGAAACTAAATGCTGAAAAATGTCATCTTTTAATATCTGGCCATAAAAATGAAGGGCAGAGTATTAGCCTGAATAATAACTTAATAAGTGAAAGTTCATCTGTTAAGCTATTAGGTTTGACCATTGATTCTCAGCTTAAGTTTGATGATCATGTTCAGAGTTTATGCAAGAAAGCAAACTTAAAACTTACTATTTTGTCTAGAATGTCACGATTTATGTCTTTTAATAAGAGGAAACTCTTGTTCAATGCCTTCATTATATCTCAATTTAAATACTGTCCGCTAATATGGATGTTCCATAGTCAGAAATCCAATAATAACGAGATCTGGTAATTTGAGAAGTTGGAGAATTTCAAAATGAAGATAAGGCTCTGGAAACCTGCATGTCCACCATCATGTGGGCTTTGTCAAACTTATATTCAAAGGTTAGGATCTACAAAAGTTGTGTAATATATTTTAGATACAAAAGTTGTTTATTGTTATTATTATTGTTATTATTATTATTATTATTATTATTATTATCATCATCATTTTTTGCTATTTGTAAAATTATATATTTAAGGGTTGATTTTATTCGGTTTAACAGGCTGGTTAATGCCATGCCTATTCCTCTGTAATTTTAATTTTTAGAATTTTTATTGACGAAAGTAAAATAAATAATAATCAGGGTTTTATGCAGTCACTTTTGGCTAGGTCCGTTTTTATCCTAAAGATTGAGTTTTCTTTATAAGTTTGTATAATCATTCCCATAAATCATAGTTATATCTTCTTGAAATGGCAGCATTTGAGTTGAATTATGGGTGTTTTTACCTTTAAATAGTATTTTTATATATATATGAAAGCATTACATATTTTTTCCTTTGTTTTGATTCATTTAATCAAAAACTGAGACCATATGTCAGATCTAAAGTATATCTTTTTGTTTTTTAGCCAATTCAGTTCAGAAACTCAATTAAAGATTGAGTCCTTAGCACCGTTAAACGGTTCTAAGAATTGTCTGCATAAAACCCTGTGCAGACTGACTGTCACTAGACCATAATTGATCAGACTCAAAAGGTAATTATTTTACTGCATAAATATCAAATGAGCTTGAAATTACTTATGTAGTATGGGTAGATCGTCAGAAGACCTAAAAAGTACGACTGAGCTATACTAAAACTTTAGTGAAACTGAAGCTCTACTTAGTGAAAGTATGTGTCAGGTAGACGTTTTCCAGAAAAATAAATCTGATTGGCTATTTCTTTTAAAATTTAAACAATTATCTTTTATAGAAGAATTCAAATTTTTATTGTTTTGAGATAAGCATTTTAATGAATAAACTCATTTCAAATTTGAGAACCTTAAATTATAATGACAACTACAAAAGGCTATTTTTTCTGTATTTTGAATTGATTACTAAAGCGATGACAGAATTTTTAATGAAAATGCAACTAATGCTCTCTGCCAATATTTCTGTAGAATGCTATAAGCCTAAAACTAATCTTTTGAATATTGAAATATGATCAATATTATGCAAACCGGGGGAACGTTGCAGCGCAAGCCCTGAAATTGCTCCCCCGCATCGGTCAATGTCTGGCAGTGCAGCTTGCCAGGCAGAAAAGATGCTGTGTCTTGACATATTTTCTAGTTTTTTCCCATAGAAAAATGAATAATAGGGTCACAACCAGCATATTGTCCGGTAGAGGTGAAAAATTTATTTCGTGGCCTGCAGCGTAGAAGAAGAGCCACTGAAATCAGAAAATGTCATTTCTCTTGCACAGAAATATGGTTACAAAATGTGAATTACGTTGCAATAGATATTAATTTTTGGTAGTGGCTCGAACTTGGGTAATGATTTGTGGCCCAAGATTCTTTAGCTAAGACGACTTTATAATTTTTTTACTCCATTAAACACATTGGTGGTGAAAGAGTACTACTAATGCGTCTTTTTTATGATTTTGACAGTAGCGTTAGACATTACTCTTATCTACTTGAAAGTTTTGTCAGATTTTCATTGCAACTTTGGTGTCACTAATTATATCTTTTTCAAAAAATCTTTTTGACAGGTGAAAAATGTCTTTGTTAGCTCTATCATTACTTGTTATTCGACCAAACAGTTTTGCCAAAACAGAAAGTGGTTTAGAAGAGTATTCTATTTAAGTGGCAAAAACATTAAAGGTGTGTCATTGAAAAGTTACTGAGATTGATTCTTTAAATATAATCATGGAAGCCTTTCGTCAGTTTTTATGAGTAGAGATAGGGTTTAAGTTTTTTGTCTTCCTACTTAGACACGACGTCATGCAACAATTTTTATAGGTAGCTTATTGTTAAATTTGTACCTCTGGTTGATTACCTTGTGTCTTTTCCGTACTTTGTTGGCAATATCAATCAAGGAGGGTTTTATTTAAATGTTTTTTTTTCTCTTTAAATATACGATATGCGCTATGACATCTCCCAATTATCTGCAAATTACTCTATTGCTGTTAGCCATAAGGGTGTTTTTTTTGTGTAACCTTGTTCTCTGCCAAGGTTTTATTTGATTCCACAGCAAGAGTGA
The DNA here is from genome assembly GCA_025330745.1 of Cladonema radiatum. Classification (NCBI taxonomy): domain Eukaryota; kingdom Metazoa; phylum Cnidaria; class Hydrozoa; order Anthoathecata; family Cladonematidae; genus Cladonema; species Cladonema radiatum. The sequence goes on from JANSTP010321693.1 coordinate 8,226, forward strand.
ACATAAATGAATTAAAACATGAATAGTAATTTCCCTCACTGAAAGGAATATATCCAAAATGTTTACATATGTTGTGAAGCTGGAAACTACTTCCCCATTAGAAATAAGACGGAGTCACTTAGCATGAGTCTGCTTAGCAGTCATCAGTCATTATGGGTCTGCTTAGCAGTCATCAGTAGGAATCTTATTCCAAATACTGTATGTTTGTGTAAGGTATCCATAATGTGACATTATAAGTACAATTTGTAAGCATAACAAGATATAGCATTTGACATTGCATGTCTTATAATGCTTAATGTACGTTGTATTACCACTACTCTTATTGGTTAAGAGTAAGTGTGTTAGGGTTATAACGCTTTATCTTGTTCTCGAAACTAAAAAAGTAAAAACAGTTTTTTAAAAACTGAAAACAGCCTTTCATCCATCTCTTCTAATACAATAACTAATTGGTGTATTATATTATCAATTTTTGATTTCATGCGTTGCCTTGTTTGAACCTTCCTTTTTCCCCACAGTTTTATGAAGAATATGTTATTATGGAATTTCAAATATATGAGAAATGTTATGGCCACAAAAAAAAAAAAGAAAGAAAGAAAGAAAGAGACAAAAAAGAAAAGAGGAAAACTCAATGAAATTCAATTAAAAGAATTTTTTTTATTTTAAAACTTTATAACAAGAAAGTTAATCATTTTGTAAGAAGTGCTTTGGAAAAATATGTTTTTAAATTCATTTTTCAATACCATCGATACCTTTAATTGACTTGATAGTGCCCATAAACATAATACTCATAACAAACAATGTAATACTCATTCATGTCATGCCATACTAATGCCATAACCATAACTAATATCAAACACCAATGCACGTATAAATAAAGGCTCCCAACAACAATAATTATCTTGGGTTAGTATGTAAGTTATACATAAATCTGAAAGGGAATAACACTCCCCTCTTTGTCTTTTCTATGAATAACACCAATAGATAGTAGAGGAAGTTTTTTATATTCAACTAAACAATATTCTTCCCCCAATCTTCTTTTCTTTTCTTTTTTTATGTATTTTTTGTATTACTTTTGTTAAAAACAAATCTGAACACAAAATTTGTCTTTTTGTTTTTGCAGTAGTGACTAAACTGCAATCTTGATGTGGGACTAAGTTAGAACTTTAATTAATCTTGCTGTGTCAGCCCCATCTTTTGTTGAACAATCAGCTAATTGAATTTTGAATTAAGCCATTGGATAGATTCAATCTCCTTTATTCCCAATTTTCTTGCACATATCAGCAATGTCTACTTGCAGTTGTTTGTCTTCAAGTTTTTTTAGTTGAATAACCAGCATCTACTAAGGATTTATTGTCAGCAAAACATTTAACATTCGATGTATTTGGTTTTAGCAACAGCATCTCTTCCAATAAAGACTTGATCAAATAATTAAGATACTGATAACTAAGATAATTAAGATACAGATAACTCATATACTGTGAACAATTCTTTTTATACGTCTTGATTGCCATTGAATAAGTAAAATATCTTCATTGTTGTTTGCAATAAAGACAATAAAACCTCCTTGTGATCCTTCATCTGATAAATTTCTGTAAGAAGCGTCACTAAAATTTATGATAGGGCAGTATCTTAAATCCCCAATGTGCTTGTAGTTAAGTTTCAAGTCCATATTTTTGATTTTCTTTATGATTTTGTTTACTCTCAGCAGATCTTTTGTGGTTGCTTCCTTAGTAAGACACTAGCTTGACATACATCGTAGGATATATCAGATCTTGCTTGAATTGCCACCTAATTTAATTGCACGATAGTTGTATGAAGAAGTTTGCTTTCTTCTCCTGTCACATTATCAACAGGAGATATTTTATTTCTATTTTCAATTGGTATTGGCTGTATATCAGAAATATAGTGAAGTTGATCCATGATTATTCAATCACTGCAATTGTCAATATTTAACCCAAGATACATAAAAGTTTGATTGAATTCTTTTTTGATTTTGGAAATACTTTTGATTTTATTAATAACATTGATTTTGAATTCTCAGGTACCAGCCCAAAAAATATCATCGACATGAGTGTTGAGAATGCCTGATAAATCATTATTTCTGTGGGAAAAAATAGCTTCATCAAATTTACTTTTTTTGACACCAAGTTTCAAAAGTTCATTTGACAACTTTTCATACAAAAGTCGCGAAGCATCAGCAAGACCGTATACTTATTTATTGAGTTGCGATACTTTAGTTGTTTCTGCTTCTTTGGGTGGCTTTATGGACACTTTTCTTTTAAGTTCACTTCCTTGAGGAAAAGCTGACGCTATATCTAAGCAATTCAGATCCCATAATTTAGAAGCAATTACACTAAAAGCAATCAAAGAGCTTCTTACTACATGTAGGAGAATCTTTTCAAAGCATTGAAGTGTCTTCCTCAAATCCTCGTTCTACAAGACAAGCTTTTATGATGGTTTCTGACTCTAAATTTTTTTCTGTACAGACTCATCTTGTCAAAATTGTTTCTTGATCTGTGTTCTCGAATTTGGAAAACACTTTTAACTCTGTCCATTTTCTTGGCTTGGGTTGGTGCAAACTTAAGTTACTTTCTTTTGATGTTAATAAAAATATATTATTACTTTCTACTGGAGTCCATTCTTCAACGGTTTCTCTCCAATCAATACAAGCAGTTGAGCCATCATCAATATTTTCAATATTCCAAAAGTTTTTATATTTGCCAGTGGCTTTTCCTCCATGACTCATCACTTTCAAAGTTTTCCAATCATTGTTATTGACAGTTGTAACTGTAACAATTGATTTTAACTGAGGCATAATCAAAGAAGAAACTTTGTTAAAGTTCCTATTCGCAATCATATCAGTAGTGGGACTGGTATCATTATTTTCTTTAGAGGATTTTGATTCAAATTATTGACACTTTCTGGATGATTTTCTATGTTTTCATTTTTAATATTATTCATCGGTGTTATATCATTATTTGTGTTATTTATCAGAATCTTATCATTAATGATAGGATGAACTTCATTGTCAGAAAACAAATTATTATCCTTATAAATTGATTGAACCTTTTCTTGAGGTTTAGCTGTGCTTGAATTTGAAATCTTATCTGTTGGTACTTCAAATGAATGAAACTCACTGTTTTCATGAACTACTCTGGAGGGGTGAGCTCGTACTACGGGCTTGGTGTTTGATAATAACTGTTTGGTGATGTACACCAATCACATTGCCTGAACCTTTCCATTGATTCAATTCATTACGTTTATAATAAACAGAGTCTCTGTTTAAAAAATGTAAGGATTAACTTATCTAGTTTTTCGCAAAAGAGCTCTACTAATTCTCTCAGATGATTCTGACTCTGCAAAAGCTTTTTGAGCAGCATTCATCGCATTTAATCTTTCTCCTACAACATCAGAAGATGAACTAGATGATAAAGCAGATAACTTGTTGCGTATATTAGATGGATGAGTAGGGTTTCTTCCCCCTTTCTGCAACCTGTGTCATTGAATGCTTTCTACTATAGCATTATGTCTTTCATTTATTCCACTTGATCATGGTTATTCTGCTGCTGTTCTTTTTATATTTGTATTTAACATCTCACCCATAACTCAATAATCTTTGCTTGTAAATTCACCTCCGTTATCAGTTAGTATTCAATAAGGGGCACCAAATCAGGATATCAATATTTCAAAAACTTTTGATATAATAACATCTCTATCCTTACTTTTCACTAAAGCAGCTGCACTGAAGCGAGTTGCATGATCAGTCAGATGTAAAATAGGTTTTGTATTGAAAAATGTAGTATCCATAGCTACAGATTCATTAACCCTTTGCATTCCCAGTCGTTTTTTCAGTGTACATTATCTGTATCCCAGCCATTTTGAGGGGAAGATTCAAGATTTTCGACAGACTTGAATCTGGCAATGCATGATTAAAAAAAGTTACGTAAGGAACTTTACTCCAGTTATGAAACACTTTTCTTGTATATCTTTGCACTCTATCGAGACTATTTAGAGCAAAATCAAAGTCAAAATCAAGAAAAAAATAGGCGGCTATTTTTTTTTCCAGTGAACTTCATTAACATTTAAATGGAGGTTTCACTGAAAAAAAATATTGCAAAAGCTAAAAAAGATTTCCCCATATAATTAATATACCTTATTCTACTCATTTAATGTGATTGTGTTACTTAGAGTTTCGTCTGATAAGCTTTGGAGGATAGAAATTGAGATAATAGTATCTGTGTCTAACTCCGTGAAAAAACAATCAAACCTAGCAATATCTTCATCATTTTTGCCATTTGGATTAAATAAATCAACAAAAAAATAACTTTTTAATAATATTTGATGTTATCTGGAACTTGTTTTATCTTTTTTCAAGCCAAAAATCTTCTTTAATTGAGTTTTCTTTCCACAACTTGCCAGGAGGTGTGCACTCTTGCTCTTCGTCAGCATTTTTTTAACTGAAACCGCCTTTTACAGCCACTTACCATTCATTTCACCCGTAAATTCGTTTTTTGCTAAAATCTGCTTTCTTTAATAAGCTACCAAGGTTGGAAAACAATAGAGCTTCATTCCGGACTGGTCCTGATCTCATTAAGACGAAGCTTTCCCGGATCAGTCCGGTATCGCGATGCAAAGAGTTAAAGTCTTTAGCTAGTGGAAACGTTACGATAGGTTTGGATTTAGGTTTTCTGTAAATCAAACATGTTTGACAGTTGTCCTCAACATTCTAAATTTCTTTAAATAGTTCTTTGTCATCAAGATTGGCATCTTTGAAAAGTTTGCATAGATTTTGAGTGTTTGGGTGACAAAACTGTTTATGAAGTTTGATTGCTGTTTTTTGTGTATCCATGCCTACAATTGAGGTACTTAAAAGAGTCTCAGGAGTGCCTGGAAATTATGAATCAATAAAATAGTATCCACTGAGTAAATGCTAACTTAACTTAACCCAGACACATTTTTCTCAGTCTTCCTCAGTATGTGAACGCCCATGCACCTCTGTTCCGAAAATTTTAAAACCCGGTAAAGTTTATTTCTCGCCTCGTGGCGAGCCAAAATGGTGCAGAAGGAGAATGGAGGATGATAAAACCTCAATTTTTCTCATATTAGTATTGAAGGCTTAGAGCTGTGAGCTTATTTTCACTCATGGAGATTTATATTTTCCTTTATTTTATGCATTTGGAAAGATTTTTAATCAGGAATAATACTGAGAAGATTTTGTTTATTTTTTGTTTCAATGTTTTTGTGAGAAAAAAGCAAAAAGATGGTCATGTTGCAACTTGTTGAGTTGGTCTTGGAAGAAGTTTTAGACTCAGTCAGCTCTTTCTAAACAATTCTCACTTTATATAACAGGTTGCTTTAGGTTTAGCTAGTTAGTCTTTTTTATCATCATTTTTAATTTTAGCTTAGCTTCTTCAGGTATTTAGCTAGGCTATACCTAGTTTATCTCCTCATTTTTTTCAAACAATTTATTATGAACTCATTTAAAACGGCTTATTTATTAGAATATTTTGATCATGAGATAAAAATGTCAATAAAATATGCCACGAAAGGGCAAATTGTTCCATATATATTCTCTTGCTTTAGTTTTTTAAGAATTTTTGAAGTTGAGTCAGGTTTTAAAATAACGCAACATTCAATTATGGTCATTTGTGAAACTTTGAACGTCGCTGCTTAATTTGACCAATTTAATTGATCGCTCATGCAGTGTTAGCAATCAATAATTGTCATTTTTGACGCCTAATACTGTAAAAAATATGTCACCACTTTTAATTTGGTAAATATTTTATCACACATGTTATTTCGATGATTTTGAGAAATATTCTCATCATAATTTAATGAAATTGACATTTTTATTTATAATCTATATAAATAATTTGCAAATTGTGGATGCCTATACATAATGTTAAGGTAGCCGCATTACTTCAGACTTTGGAAAGGATAGAGACTATATAAATTTTTCAATGTTGATTGCAGCAAAAAGGCTTCCTTGATTGATTAGATTTGGCAGGATCTTATTAATATGATCTTTTTATTTAAAAATTTCAACTATATAAATAATAATACATGGACTAAAAAATTTGTTTATGATTCATGATTTCAGTCAGGCTTCTAATGATGTTACTTTATTCAATGTTTAACATCAGTGAGTTCTGATGACATACTGTAACCAAATACATATTTATATTGATTATACAGTATACTTAAAAATAGCAACTTATTTGAACTCATAAGCTTAAAGGGAGTGTCATACATTTTTTTAAAGTTTAGGTCATGTGGACAAGCCCCTAAAATGGTTTAAAGAATCTTTTTACATACTTTAATGTCAGAAAGTTTTGCTGGAAGAAAGTTTCGCGATTTCATGGTTTTTTTGCCCTTTGGCGAAAGTTTTTTCCCGCAAATTTTTTCAAAATGCCTACACCATGGAAATTTTTTCCCCCAAAATTTTTTGAAAATCTTTTTTTTTAAAAAAAAAATCGATCCCTAAACTTGCAGAAATTGATTAAATAATAAACAAATGGGGTATTTAGTTCAGAAATTTGTCTTGATATTTCTCTATCCACAAAAGTTTTTTCCCGCAGAATTTATCTAAACGTCTCAATCGCAAAAGTTTTTTCACTTGAAATGCAAAATTTTCGCGCTTCTTTCAATTCGCGAAACCTTCTTCCAGAGACAGTTTCTGACATTAAAGTAATTGATTCTTTTTTTGTTCCTGAGATATATATTTAGATTTAGTTAAAGTTTTATTATTGTGCAAAAGACACTTTGTTGTGATGTCATCAAAATGGATCCAATATTCTATGAAATTACAAAATGAATGTATATCTAAAAAACTCAGATAATTTCATGAAATTTTTAATAAAGGATCCTTGACACATAGCTACTGGAAAATGTATTTTTTGCCAAATACACCTGGGTAACTTGTTCCAGGCCCTTTTTGATGTCATGCCTACACATTAAATCTTGTGTTTTCTCAGTGGTTGAGGCAACTTTTGCTTCACCATTTTTAGCTTCTTAAAAGCATATAATAAAGAAGATGCCCTGAAAATTTTCTTTTATAAAAAATTTTGTGGATTCATAAGATGTTATAGATTTTGTATGCAGCATTTTTTGTTTCATCTTGATGACATCACCACTGGGCATGCCCAAAAAATCTTTAAACTTAATTATCCCTTGAAGGGAAAAAGATTTTTTAATCCTGTAAAAAGACTGTTTTATGTTTCAAAAAACTCTTCAATTTGAGCTTAAGTTGTTCGAATGTATGAAACTCCCTTTAAAGTCCTAGTAGTTTGTCAGTTTTATTATCAATTCAGTATAAATTCAATATGTTACGCAGAGGTTTTCTTCAGATTATAAAGCTCTGTCCGGAAGTTTTTCGTGAGAGTTCATCTGCTAGGCAGCTTCTAGTTTGTATTTCTTTTGATATTTCCACCTCTAAAGTTGTTGTAATTGTTTCTTATTTTTTGTAAACATAACATCCTCTTCAACTTTTACATTCACTGATGAGGAAGAAGCGTTACTGAGACATGTTTCATCAAATATTTTTCTCAGTTGACCTCTCATATTTTTATAAGTTAATTTATCCAGGGTAGCTCTAGCTAGCTGCTCTTTTTCCGGCAATATGCTTGCATTATTTAATAACGTATATGCTAAAAGTGGATCTGGCAACTTAATTTCATATTGTAACTGTTTTGTATATAATTTTTCAAATTCATTAGTGTACTCAGTAATGTTCTTATTACTTTTCCTTCTAAATTTCACAAAGTTGTCATACGCTAAATAAATCTGTTGTTCACAGTATAATTTGTCTAATGTGTCAACAGCTTCGTTACTTTGTCGTCTTTGTTGAGTTCTACAATTTCTAATTCTAAGATACTTTCTCAGGCTTTCCCAGATTAGTGTGTGAGCCAGGATTTCAAAAAATTCAGCGATTTTCAAATTACATTGGGAAATTGCAGCGGGGACTTTGAAAGGTTAAAGGGGTGAAACAAATGAGAAATGAGTGGACGCGGGTGGAAATGGGTCAAAAACGAGTGGAAAAAAATAGGAAACGGATGGAAACGAATGCAGAGAGAGTGGAAACAGGTGGGAAGCGGATAGAAGATGAGGTAAAATTGATAAGAAACGAGGGGAAACAAATGAAAATCAGTTGAAAACTTGAGAATCGATTGAAAAGTATTTTCAAACAAAAAAAATTAGATTTGACGAACATGCTAAACGCAAAAAAAGGGCAAAGGGGTGGAATAGAGTAGTTTAATTTTTTATGTAATGTTAACCCTATTTGACTCGGGGGGGGGGGGGCGGATTCCGCC
>JANSTP010321804.1:0-16532 GCA_025330745.1 Cladonema radiatum
AACTTCTTTGTGTACATTAAGATTTTTTTCTATCCATTTTCTTTCTCCGCCGACAGAGAGAGATGAGGGAGGAAAAGAAGGTGAGGTTTTTGGAGGTCTCTTTTACTGTTGAGAAGTACCTAGCTATCTGCTGATCTATTTTGCTACCTACACAGCTACACACTGACAATGAAATCTTTCTGAAACCATGTTTTTATTCCTGCAGTTAAAAAAACTAACATTAATTGGGGAAATAACGTCAGTTAAAGAAATTGAATCTAACAACAGATGAGGATAAAAATGAAACAGAAAAAACTTACCACAAAATGGTTTGATTGAAGATGTAGCTACCTATAGCTTTCTAGCTAGCTGTAGACAACTGTGTTGAGTTGTTACTCAGTTCAAATGTAGCTAGCTGATGCACTAAATCTAAGCTCAAAGACATACATTTGATATTAATTTGCTGACAGTAACTATTTGAAATTCTGTATGCAAAGATTTTTGCTTGCGACATGATAGAATTTCAAAATAACAAAGCACTTTTTCTATGTCTGCCTGTTCATTACATACTTATCTTGGCCATCTTGCTCGCCTTGTTCGCTAGCTTTTTGTCCTGAATAATCAACCAATAAATTAAATTTGTTGAAATAACGCGGCCTCACCTCTGGCCATTCAAATTTACGGAAGACAGATATCTAGATTAGCGTTTATGATGTCATTGATCTTTACTTACAGAATAATGTATTGTGGTAGATTGTAAGCAGAGCATGATTATTGTAAGTCGTTGCTCAAGTCACTCGTTTATGTTGCTTGATTTTGCTGTTTCTTTCTTAATGCTTGATTTTGTCACTCCTTCTCTGTCACTCATCTATCAGAATTTAATATGCTATTTTAAACAAATTTTCCACGTTTACAGTTGATCAGGCCATTCTGAAATCTAAAAAGCTTTCAAATGTAAAGTTTTTTTTCTCCTCTTTAATTTTACACAACAGAAAGGTCTAGGTTAAGAAACTAACCCCACTAACTTGCAATTAATTTAAATATGGTACTTTAAATATCTACAAAAATAATACCCAATAGTGTCATAACACTAATACCAACTATTCAAAACAGCATGTGTCTTTAATTCTGTTCTTGTTCTTGCAGCCTCCTTTTTCATGTATTTGTTCTTCTTTTTCGTAAATTTTCCATGTCTCATAATCTGATTTTTTCTTTTGCACGTGATTACTTCTTAGTTCTTGTGATATTTTACTGAATACTGCTCCTCCCATCGATCTGCTGACTTGTTCATCTGTCTTATTTTCTTGCGGTAAAGGGTGGTCAGTGATTACAATTGATCTTTCAAAGGCGCTACTTCTATTCGGAATTTTCTGTGGATCTTTCTTTTCGTGTGTCAATAAGCAGTTATATATGTCTACAATACTCTTAAATATGCTTTGATTTACATTCTCTATCTCTTTTCTTGTTGTAAAAAGTATTCTTTTCTACCATTTTTATCTTGCTGTTTGAATATTAGCTTCATTGCAGTTTCTTCACCCTTCACATCTACTCTCCTCCCAACAACTGCAAAATCAGCACTTCAATCATCTGACGATCTTTCTAATGCATCACAAATTTCCTTCAAAATCTTCTATCAAACTATCTTCCCCAATCTATACCTTTTCAACAAATCCTTAACTATCCCATCATTATCTTTTCCAACCCCAGCATCTTTATCTTCCATACTCCTTCTCAACTGTTCCCCATTATCTCTTATTGTCACATCTCTTTCATCTAAACTACGTGCCACTCGAACAACTCTATGCCTCAAGGCCAATCTAAAGATATGACAGCGTTCACCATCACTGCTTTCATCTGATGAAACATCAAGAAATAGAAACGTCAAGCAAAAAAAGTATTCATAAATGATATTTTAACTAAGAAAGAAACCAAACATCTTCAATCTTGCTTCTGCTTCTGTTTGTTTCCCATTAAAAAGATAATCAACTTATCTAAAATCATAACATTCGAATTTTAATGTTTTTAAGCTGCTCATTCTAAACGAAAATAACAGAAACAGACCATGAACAGATTAACACATTTAATATTCAAATAATATTTTATATTAATTTCCGTTTGTTAGACCAAGAAAATTAAAACAAAAGCAACACAGGTGCGGGTTAGTTATGTCTCTTTAACATTACTTAATGTTGAAATTAGAGATGTTAAGGATTTAGAAAATGCATAGTTGGCAAGGTACCCCTGCCGGAGCCAATCAGATGCAGCAGCTCGTGTTTGCCATTGCATGATTACCAGAACACGATTGCAGGAGCGAAACTAAAGAACTTGGACATCATGATGTAATTCCAAATTTTCAATTCCAACTTAACTTAAAGGAAACTTAACTTAAAGGGATTCTGAGGTGAAAATAAAAGTTGGGTTCATGTGAAAGAGGAGAAAAAATGATGAACACCAGTTTTTATTTCATCTCAATTCGACTTTTCGTTCTCGAGATATTTGATCTTAAAGATTTGTCACTTAGGGAATTCCCTTAAAATGTTAAAGAATTTGTGATGTCATCTAGTGTATAGCAAAATTGCCCCAATCTTAAATTTTAAATATCTCAGGTTCTAATAGTACTATTGAATTAAAAACTTTCATATAGATAGCAGATGTGTATTACACCTCTTCTGCTATAAACTTTTTGATAAATAAGCTTTGGGTCACTAGTTCCAGGTCCCTTTTAGAAAACATATCCTCAGTTTAGAGCTTTCGAAAATATGTTTTGAAATTCTTCGAAAGATTCCGAACTAAAAGAAAGATGTCATTTGTGGAAAAAAAGCTTTGTTGGGTAGATATTGAGACTGACCTAGAGGGTCTGGAACTAGAGAAGGAAAAATTATTGTCAACATTTTTTTTTAGAATTGGATTTTCTTTAATGTGTGTAAATTGCGTATACATTTTCATTAATGGAATTCTATTATAACCTGAGATATTTGACATTAAAGGTTGGGGCAATGTTTCTATACACTAGATGACATCACAATTTCTTCAATTATTTAGGGAAATTCCCTAAGTCACAAATCTTTAAACTCAAATATCTTGAGAACCAAAAGTCAGACTGAGATGAAATAAAAACTGGTGTTCATCATTTATTCTCCTCTTTCATATAAACCCAACTTATATGTTCACCTCGGAATCCCTTTAAGATGAACATTTGAAAGTTTGTTATTCTTTCATTCAGAAGATATTTTCTAGAGAACGCCAAATTATGAGTATTTGTGCTAGGCTTCATAGAAGTTGTCAAATATTTTTATCACATGAAAAAAATAGAGGAAAAGTGTTGAAATTTCATACGTAACTTTGGCCTTGAGTTGGTGTGGGGACATGCCAACAATACTAGAAAGCTGTGTTATTTGTTTGCTTTTTTTATTTGCATTGTTATACCATTATTTTGATACTTCTTTTAGGCACTGTTTTTGTTGCCCATTAGTACAGGCTTTCTATTGTATACTAGACTAGCTTCTAGTCTATTTTTGACAAATCGGGAATTAGAAAACTTTAGGCCAAAAGCATCACATATTTGCTGTACAAGAGAAAATCAGGAGAATGAACGAGTAAATAATATAAATCGCTCAATCAGAGATTTAGAATCTACCAGGCTGAATTTGGCCTGGCGGCAAATCTTTGAAGTTTGATATAATGAAGAGAATAGCCAGGGGAAGTTTATCTACTGAAATCGTTTAGACTTATTTATGATGAATACAAAGTGACATCACTTTGTACTTCATTTCCATGTGTCCAACGTTAAAGTTAGTTTACTTTTTTTTTTAACCTGTACAATCTTGCTACAGAAATATTGTGCCGACACTAGCTAGCTAGCTGATGAAAATGCTAGGTAGCCAGTCAGCCATTTAACACAGAAAATATTTTTTACTAAGGAGGATTCTGTGCAGTAGTGTGTTGAGAAAGTTTGGTTGTTTTTTTTTCATTAGTCAATCAATTCAGTGTATTTTCACACATGTTTTTCTGTGTCAACCTATGATCAACAAACTTTCAAACTTTTACAATTTTTTATAAAAAAAATGAGCAAACAATTATAAATAATATTAAAAATATTGCAACAATAACTTTATTTTATTGAAGCAACAAAAATATGGATCTTTTTTATTAATATTCTCAATGGGTAGACTCTTGCTGATATTTGTCTATTGAAACCGAAGTATAAATGTACTTTTTATATTTCTGTCGTCATCAAAGATCAGCACACTATTTATCATTATTTATCAGTTATTATTTATTATTATTAATGGCTTAAAAACAAAATGTTGGAATCAATTATCCTGCATGCAACTAGAGCTGAAATCAAGTAACTCCAATTTGAAAGAGTTTCAAAATTTGCCTCTTTTACAAGATTATTCAAATTATTGGGTTAATTGTTGCATGATATCTAAAAATTTATCCAAATTTGCATTATTTTATTTCCTCTAAAAGTAAAGTTGAAGTATTTCACTCTTTATTGACACGAAAATTTCATATTAAGCAGTTAGATATTGATTTTTGCTATGCCAAAAAAGGAAGATATAAGTAAATGTTCAACAATATTTGTCTATCACAAAGAATGGTTTTTGAACAATAGTAGTAGCAATAACAGCAAGTAATAACAAAAAGAAATAACTAATATTAACAACATAAAAAGGGAATTCAATGCGTTTCTATATAAAAATCAACAAAATAAGAGCTAAAACCTAAAACATAAGATTTAACTCAAATGGCAAAATGAAATACCTTATCCAAATTTATCTTGAACGTGTCATTCCAACATCGTGGTGAACTGTTTTTCCACTTTGATTGCCCCACACCAATATTATCTAATTTTAATATTGCACAAATTTCACCTAAAGATAATTGTAATGACATAAGTTGACACTTAAAAATTTAGCCTTTTTCTGCTAATTTAAATCAACAAAAAACTGAATGTGACAAGAGGAGGGAAAAATTAGATTAATTGCCTTAAATTATGAAAAACAATCTGCAGCAGAGATAAATCACCAGCTAGACTCAATACTCAAAGGATAGCAAGAAAACACTAATATTGCAGTCAAATTTTTCTTTAAAATTTATGTCAAGAAAGTGAGAGAAGTTTTAGAAAGCAAATAAATTCAAGGTAATGTAAAACTTATATGAGACATTGAGTAACATAGTTCAAAACTGTAATCATAGCTTGAATCAGAAGTAAATAAGAAATCAAAAGTAATTTAATAAGTCTCTGTTAAACACATCATCACAATGTCATCTTCCTTCAACATCGAGCTTTACTGTTTCATGAAGCTTTGCTCTGCCAGATAGAAACTGAAATAATTAAGATTATGGATATATGAACAAGATGGATGTGTAACTTGTTAGGTGCATTATAAATTTAATTTATGTGATTATGTTTATTATGTTGTTTCAACAAATTTTACAGTTGCCTCGTTGAATTGCAGGAGAACACACAACACTAGCTTCTTTCATTTTCCTCCAGAAAGACAAAGACCAAATCTTTGATGGTTGCAGTTGAAGTTAGAAGACAGTAATGACTGTTGATGATCTTGATTAGCCTCTCTTAATAAAAACGATGATATGGATATTGAAATTATTCTTACTGAAGGTCAGTGGATTTATTTTAATCGCACATCTCCGCATGCCCATAACAATTTAGGTACACTACTCACCATGCACTAAACACGTCCAACAAGCGCCATCATCAGAAAAGAAAAATAAAATAAGATTAGCTTAGGTGGGTTTATTTATTCAATTTATTCAATCATAATATTTCTTTGAACGTACAACCATCAATTTAAAACACAAAAATTTGTTTTTGTAAACACTGTTTATTATCATTTATCACATATATATTATTTTATGTTGATTTAGAGAGGAGAAACATTATATTTGGTATGTTTATTTAAGGACGTTTTTTAATAAGAAAACATGTAGAGTAAGATTTTTACCTATAGTATTTTCAAAATATTTCATTTTATACAGTAGAAAAGATGAGTTTGAAATTTGAATTTTTATTTCTTTTCACTTACAAAAAATATAAATTGAAGAATCAATTCATTATTTTGATTGCAGAAATTTTATTGTCATACAAATATTTTTTAAAAGGTATTTTTTCAGTTAGAAAACATAGATGTCAGTTATGTGATGTTCGATAATAAACCAGTTATTTATAATTTTATTTCTTATAGATTTCTTATTGTATTTCTTATTTATTATGGATAATTTGATAACTCAATTCTACTACGTCAGTTCTTAAAATCAGAAGCAAAGGAAATAATACATTGTCATTTTGGTTCTCAAAGTTATCAGCGAAGCAAATAGATAAAAATTAAACATTAAACAAGTCTTGTTAACTTTGCCGATTCAGTTTTCAAAGCCATAAAAATAAACGTTATTCAAGTCCTCAGAACTTTTCCGTTTTTATTTTTAAAGCCATAAACGAAGCAAATAGGAAAAGAAAATGAACGTTACAGTATGTAGTCTTGATAACTTTGCCATTTTGATTCTAGAACCATAAATGAAGCAAATAAATGAATAATAATTGTTATATGAGTATTCATAACCTTGCTGTTTCGGTTCTTGAAGCCATAAATAAATTAAATACACAAAACAAAATGTTAGATAAGCCTGGATAACTTTGCAGTTTCGATTTTTAAAGGCATTAACAAAGCAAATAGACCAGATGATACACAAGTCTTGATAACTTCTCTGTTTGAAGATATTAAAAGCCATACATATAATTAAAAAAACTTTCAGTGTCTAAGATATGTGAAAGTGGCGTAATAAATGATGTAAAGAACAAAAAAATATGAAAGAAATTCAGGAACGCAATTTTTTTGAAATTCCTTGTTTAGGAGAGCAGTACTAAGTGCGCCTGTCATTTTTCAAAAAGGTGTATGAAGGTGTATGATCGTGACAGATGATGATACAAGGTTACGTCTGTAGTATCTTGACCGTATCCCAGAAATTGAAAAATATATCCTGGATATTGATTGCGAGGAATCAGAAAAAATTTATCTGCGATCCTTTCCGATTTAGATTGTTTATATTTCAGTAAAGATGTAAAACAAGAGCATTATTTGAAGAACAGTGTGTGAAAGAAGCATTACAAGACAAGGTACAAGTATGTTACAAAGAAAAACATTTCAGTCGCCCGGCTGGACGACCAGTGAGTTATAATGTTATTGATTTTGATAGACTCAGATATTAAAATTTGATGAAATGAAAAGAATACAAAATTTTAAAAATCTTTAAGAAGCGTCCTACAATATATACAATGAACTAT
Source organism: Cladonema radiatum (assembly GCA_025330745.1). Classification (NCBI taxonomy): domain Eukaryota; kingdom Metazoa; phylum Cnidaria; class Hydrozoa; order Anthoathecata; family Cladonematidae; genus Cladonema; species Cladonema radiatum. The sequence goes on from JANSTP010321804.1 coordinate 7,289, forward strand.
AAACAATACTATAAACATCAAGCACCTCATATTCTTTTTCTTTCTTTATTTTGTTAATCATTTTATATAATTTATTTGTAAAAAGACTTTTCATTAAGAGAACAAATTGTCTAGACATTAAATATCTAGCATGAGTTTTTATCGTTACAAAGGTACTTGTCTGTACAGCAGTTAGTTATTAACACGATTAGATTTAAAAAACATCATAGATAAAAAATCTTCAATTAATAAAAATGTTTAATTTGTGGTATTTGCTTTCTCCGTCCTTGGCCCTTTAGTAAAAACTTATTTTCTGGCTTTGCAAAAAAGAATCTGATTTTTTCTTTGTCAATTTTGGCCACTTGTTGAGTCATATTACGACATTTCGAATTATATTGCGCTATTATTACTTTATTATTTTTTTCCGAAATTTTTTAAATAGACAAAACAATAGACATAACAAAGCCAATTACATTAAAACTTTGTTGTGCAGACTTGCTTTTAATTGCCTGTTCCTTTCGAATACAGGCTTTGACTATTCTTTTCTATGTTTCTAAACAATAACTATTATCTTCAGTAATTTTATTATTTATGTTTTGATTATTAAGTTATTACACACACACCATCTGAGTGTTTAGATACAAAGTAAATGTATTGTGTATTTTTGTCAGAAAATTTTAAAAGCATTCCAAGGCTCTCTAAGTCGTTAACCATGCATTTACGCTGACCACTTTTACTGGACAAAATTACGTTATCATTGACGCTGTATTATCACAAGACGATCACGGATGTTTTTTAAGGTATGAGAATATACAGTATGTGTCAGTCAAGGCGTACTAAAGTATAGTGCGCCTGAGCATAAACTAATTTTTTTAAAGGTTCTACCAAATAGTTTAATATTCTGTTGGAAAAATGGTTCTCATAAAAAATCTCCTCTGGAAAAATTCCCCCAAAATTATCCTCCAGAAAATCATCCTCCTGGAATAGATCCCCTAGAAAGATCTCACTTAGGAGGAAATAATCCCCTCATAATCCCACAGAAAAAACCCTCCTCGGAAAAAATCTCTTCCGTGAAAAATCCCCAAATTTTAAATTGTATTATCAGATTTTTTAATGTGCTTCTTTTTAATCTCATATCTTAAAATAAATAATCGTTGGAGTTTAATCATATTATCAGTTTCATCATATCATTACAATCACCATCAGAACCTGGTTGTTTGTATATAATGTGGCAAACCAACCTGCGCAGGCACTGGTCTCAACCATCTCCGGCTGTAGATATTTGAAATAGTAAGTGGATTACTTATTATCTTCAATTTATCAATAATAGCATATGGAAAAATATCCACTGACCGCACACAAAGGAAGTCACAATTGTAAGCAATAAAAAAAGGTAAACTCCAGTGATTATTTGTAAAGAAAAAGGAAAAAGTAAGCCCTATGACGATTGGATTAAAGCTATCAAAATTTGGAAATGTTTTATGGATCTCGCACCAGAAAAGCAAGGTTCCGCATTAGTCCTGTCTCTAGAGAATGAGGGGCTAGATGCAGACCTTGAAATTGGAGAACAGAAAATAATTGACAAGAACGGTGTTGACACTATAATAAAACGTCTTGATAAATTGTTTAAAAAAGACTCAACAATAACTAAGTTCCAAGCCCTTGAGGATTTCGAAACTTTTAACATCCATCAGGAATGAGCATACAGACATTCATAAATGAAGTTGATAAAAGACTATTTAAAACGAAATCATACGGAACGGTACAGCTAGATTACATCATTGCTTACTGCCTTCTCAAGTCGGCGAATCGATCACCACACCATGAAGAACTAGTGAAAGCAACACTCAACGAGTTGAAATATGAAGTGATGAAAGGTCAACTAAAGAAGACGTCTAGTGATTCATCCAGACAAGTTCCTACAAAACATGAAGACATTATTGAAATGGAAGCCACCTTGCTCTCAGAGGATTTAATGGGCTATCTACCCAAGAAGAGCAGCCATCTACAAGTCCAGAATACAACCCCTTCAGAACAAGCAATGAGTTTGATACATTGTATAACAGAGGAAATTGACAATATAATAGAAACACCAACAGACGGCAACAACAATATAATCGCCCAAGAACGCAGTCAAGCCAAAAATACCAATCACAAGTAAGAAAAAAGAAAAACCCATGTGACAGAAGTGGAATACAACTCAGATCCCATATATGCGAGAGTGTATATATACTCTCTATAACACTCTCAATGTATATACACTCTCAAAAACGTGACACCTACTGTACCCAAGAGGTAACGTTATTTCAAACTGACTTTGACCATCCACAACAGCTAAGAACTCTCTTTGCTGAGGCCTGGAATTCGGTCACTCTTGACAGTGGTGCGAAAAACACAGTTACAGGTGAAGCATGGTGCAACTGCTATATGAGTAGTTTAGATGAAGAAAACAAATTGAAAATTCGACATCATACCCCAAGTAATACTTATAGGTTCGGAGATGGAACACTCTTCCCAGCACTGAAGAATGCTGATATCCCAGTCATATTAGGAAACCATAGTGTCGTGTTAAACACAGATGTTGTGATATTCCCTTATTACTATCTAGAAAGTCCATGAAAAATGCAGACATGACTTTAGATTTCAAAAAGGACAGTGCAATAGTTTTCGGTAAGTCCTCAGCTCTGATAGTAACAAATTCCGGACATGCAAGTCCAATAAGTCCATATAAAAACATCCTAAACAACCTTACAAATGGAATAAACACAAATGTCACTCTTGTGGTGGCAAGAAATAACCCATCAAAAGATGAAATTGCAATTAAATTGCACAGACAATTCGCACATCCTTCACCAGAAAAGTTACTACAACTACTAAATTCAGCAGGTGGACCATGGCAAAGTGATGATGCAAAATCCTACTACACATGATTGACCATGCCACTAGATTGTCTGGTTCGTGTGTTGTACCAAAGGAACGAAGAGCCATCATAAATGGAATTTTCAAGAGCTGGATCCAAATATATGGAATGCCTGAAAAATTCCCAAGTGAAAATGGGGGAGAATTCGCAAATTCTGAATTCATAAATATGTGCGAATCGATGAATATCATTTCAAACTGACATCTGCCGAATCACCCTTCAGTCATAGTATGATAGAAAGGCATAACCTGATTTTGGCTGAAATAATAGACAAAATGTTAGAAGATCCTCAATTCAATATAAATTTAGCCCTCTCATTAAACGCAAAAAATTCCCTAGTTAACGCTCATGGATTCTCACCATTCCAGCTAGCTCTCGGTCGGAATCCCACTCTTCCATCCACCCTTAACGATAAACCACCTGCTTACTTGCAAACCAGCACTTCAAGAATGCTCAGTGAAAATCTATCAGCACTACATAAAGCACATCAAGCCTTCATTGAAAGTGAAAATTCAGAGAAAATCAGATGGGCTCTCAACAGCAATGTGAGAACAAGTGGGGATATCAAATACATAATAAAAGGCGACAGTGTTTTTTTCAAAAGAGTAGCTGAAAAGAAATGGAGAGGCCCAGAAAAAGTCTTGGGACAAGACGGACAGCAAGTAATTATAAAATTTTCACCAAAATTTTCACTAAAAGTTTCATTAAAATTTTCACCGATTTTCACCAAAAACAGTAAGATGGTTTCATTCAAATTTATCAAATAGATTATTTAAGGTCTCGTTAGGAAGCGCTCTCTCTTCTCCAGGTAATCTGGACTGTGGTGTCCCTCAAGGTTCTATTCTAGGTCCACTTCTTTTTCTTATTTACGTGAACGATATGCCGAGGTGTTTAAAAAATTGTGATCTTTATCTATATGCAGAGATGATTCTTGCCTTGTTTTTCAAAGTAAAAGTGTTCAGGAAATTAATCAAACTCTTACTAAAGAATTTGAAGATCTACGTGACTGGTTTGTGGACAACCGTCTAAGTATCCATTTTGGCAAGGATAAAACAAAATGTATCCTTTATTGTCCTAGGAGAAAAAAGAAAAATATTGATAAGTTAGATATTAATTACAAATGTATAAAAATTCAGCAATACAGTAAGGTATCCTACTTAGGTTGTATTTTAGATGATTCTTTAGATGGTGTGTCCATGGCTCTTAATGTAATTAATAAAATAAATGGTCATTTGTCTTTTTTATATAGAAAACAGAAATTTTTAATGTCTAAACTTAAAAGATTACTTTTTAACGCTTTAATCCAGCCGCATTTTGACTACGCTTGTTTATCCTGATATCCAAATTTGAATAAAAGCCTTCAGAAAAAACTACAGATAACTCAAAACAAATGCATAAGGTTTTGCCTCCAATTAAACCCTAGGATGTGAATTGATCTGGATCAGTTCGAAAAAATTAACTGGCTTCCTGTGTATGATCGATTTGTTCAGATATCGAGTACAAATGTCCACAAATTTATAAATGGTAATGCCTCTTTGTATATGAGCATGGTTTAAATCTAGCAACTGGTATATCAACAAGAAATTCTGTTTTGAAATTAAATCTTCCTTCTTACAAAACTGACTTTGGAAAGAAATCTTTCTCATTCATTGGATCATGCAATTGGAATATTTTTCATGCTAATATAAAACAATTTGATAACACAAATACTTTAAAGCATGCATTGAAAAAACACTTCTTTGAAAAAAAAGAAAAAGTGAGGAGAGCATATATTCATAAGTTCTTAGATTGGTTTGGCCTATTTCTTTACTTGTTACTTATCTATTTATTTACTTATCTATTTATTTTTATTTTATTTTATTTATTTATTTTTGTTACAGCATTTACTTATTTCTTTATTTATTTATTAATTTTTTATTTATCTATTTATTTCCATTATTATTACTAGTATTTATTTATTATTAATATTTTTATTCTATTTTATTTTTATCTTTCTTTTTTTTTTATTTTACTTTTTTTTATGTATATAATTTTTTCTTTCTTGGGACCACAATGGAAATCAGGCATTTAAGCTTCGTTTTGTGTCTCCTGTTACCATGCCTAATTTTAATCTATTAATTATTACTTTATTTTATCTATTAGTAGTTCCTTTTTATTCAGACATCGTGTAAATATATTTATTTGTTTTTATCATTTGTAATTTTAATCTATTTTACTTTTTTGTGGTAACGAAATACATTACTTACTTACTAAAATACGAAAGTACGTATATAAGAGTTCATCAATGCAGACTTGCTCTTACAAGAACGACTGAGGAAACTAAATTACATCCAGCAACACCGAGAGATAACTCTGATGATTACGCAGCAGAAAAGAAGTCTAACAGGGAGTAAGATTATACAGACAATGAGATACCAAAAGGAGAAAGTGAAAAAATGCATCAAGAAAACACCAATTATATAGAAGACCTTGACATAAGTAATTTAAGCTCATCTCTGGAACAACTCAACTTATCTAGCCAAAAGCATGTAGAGGAGTATCCCAGTTGAAAGATGTCAAGGTTCAATTCAAGTTAAAAGATCAAAGTAAAATTAAAAAAGCTAGATTGATATCCAGAGCCAGTAAAGCTACTGGCAAATTCAAAAAGGCATGGAATGTCCAATATAATAACGGTAACATTGAAGCTTTTGGCTTTGAAAGAGATACATCTTTCCTTAAAATTGATGAAAACACACAAGACCATCCCACACCACCAACCATTGACAAAAATATAGATGAAGTTTTAATATCACCAATTTTTCTTACTGAGTCAGAAAACCAAATACTACAAGCAAAAGACCTTGAGTTAGAAAATTGGAGAAGACAGAATGTATATGTAGAAGAAGACAACGGTCAGAATTGTATCTCAGTTCGATGGGTATTAAGTAAAAAGATGAAAGACAAACAACTTATTACCAAAGCTAGACTCTGTGCAAGAGGTTTTGAAGAAATGAAAGACTTCCTGACAGACTCCCCATGTTGCTCGAGAATTGGGGTACGACTTATCTTTGGTATATTAGCCATGAAAAACTGGAAAATTTAATCAATTGATGTAAAAACCGTATTCATACGAGGAAAGAATATTGGCAGAACAGTTTATTTAGTACCTTCCAAAGAAACCAACACAAGTAAAGTTTGGAAGTTAGAAAAGTGCATATACGGACCAGCTGATGCAAGCCGTTACTGGTACCTACGTGTGTGTGAGGAACTTGTGTTATTGGGAGCAAAAGTGAGCAAAAGTTTCCTTTCCTAAAGAAAGAACAGTAAACAAAGACATCAACTTAAATGATAAAGAATTCAAACTTTACCGCAGTGCTGTGAGACAACTCAACTGGGTGTCTGGCATATCGAGACCTGGCATAAGTTTCTCAGTTTGTGAGGCAAGTACAAAATTCAAAAAATGCCAAAATCAGATTTGTATACACTGTTAACAAGATTATCAGAAATGCCGAAAATTACACAGGAGATATCCGTTTCCGAAAATCGCAGCCGACCAATCTTTGCCTACAGCTATTCACAGATGCGAGCTTCAACAATTTACCAAATGGAGGAAGCCAAGGTGGACAGTTAATTTTCTTAACAGGAAGTGACAATAGTACTTGTCCAATTTATCATTGTCCAAACTTATCAATCTGCTATAGCGATCTATTAACGAAACAAATTTATTGAAACACATTATGACAAATTACCATACTGTTAAAATGACTCCTGGTATAAACAACTATCCTGTTATATATCACAGACATGAACAAACCACCATAACAGGACAAAACTCCCAAACACAATACAGTATAACCCATGTACATTACATTAACAAAACCTACAACATAATACAAGTAATTAACGAAATAGAAACGAGACTTATACCAAACTAACAGACACCGCACAGACACTTACTATCCTACCAACAACATCGTACAAAAGAATTGGAAAGAAAGTATAAGGAGATTGTTAATCTCATATCTTCTCATTTAGATCTAGTATATAAATTGAAATAAATAATCATTGGAGTTTAACCATATTATCAGCTTCATCATATCATCACAATCACCATCAGAACCTGGTTGTTTGTATATAATGTGGCAAGCCAACCTGCGCAGGCACTGGTCTCAACGATCTCCAGCTGTGGATACTTGAAACAATTAGTGGATTACTTATTATCTTCAATTTATCACTTCTAACCACCTTATGAGCTAACTTTGAATTTTTCTATTTTTTTTTAATATTGATATCTGGTATTTGTCATATTAATATCTGGTAGTTGATATTACATATTTGCAGGTGAAATACTAGAGCATATTGTGAAATGTCAAAGTATTGCCCGAGATCATGAATTCAGAATGTATGCTTGCTATGATAAAATTGTGCCGAAACGTGCTAATTGACATTGCCGCCTATTTTAATTTATTGTTTTACATGTATTTGCAGCACAAAAAACTTAAATATCGGATATAAATTTACTGAGGGTCGAGGGGGCAAGGAGCAGAGGGCCAAGAAAAACAATTACCATTTAATTTGTTTTATAACTGAAAAACTTATTGGCTTTTAAGTTTAAAAAAATCTCATATCATATAAAATCTTCACTTAATGAAAATGGTTATTTTGCTTTATAACTGAAAAGAATATCAGCTTTTAAATCTAAAAAAGTATTGCATCATAAAAAATCTTCACCTAATAAAAATGTTAATTTGTTTTTCACATAAAGTCACCTCTGTTAACAAGATTTTCTTTTTTCAAAGAATGTTTTCGATCGAATTGAATGTAAATAAAAGTTTTCAAGTATTATTTAACCAAATGTTTATGTTATGTTACAATTATGTTTATGTTTACGTTATGTTGTTTATGTTACGTTTCCCTAGAAAATGTAATATTTTTCTTGAGATAAATAAAAAGATGTGTTAAAAAGCATTATTTATTTTGAATTATTTACTTTTTGATTGAAAATATATTGAGAGTTTTTCATCTTATTATGCATGTTTTTCTTTTCCCATTAAAAGTTTGGCTGCGGTCAAACTTAATGATTTTCAAGTTGCTAAATATGTGTTGCCATGTGAACAAGCCAGTTTGTAATGTGACCGATTTTTTCCTCTATTCATTTGTAAAAAATTTGCTAAAAAATTTAAGCAGTTAAAATCACATGTGACTGCATGATTTAGAATTTGCTAAAATGTTCTCAACAAAAGAAGAAAAAATTTTACAAAAAGATGTTATCCACACCCTACTCTGCACGATAACATACTTTCATTCATAAAATGTTATCACTGTTGATTCTGCATATTTTCTTTACAAAATATTGCTTTGATGAAAACTTGCTGCTAGCCAGCATTTAAGCAAAAAGATGATTTCCTTTTTGCATATTTTACATTTTTAGCGAGCAGTGTGACAGCAGCCTTTATTTATTGAATAAGCCTTTAAGAGAACTTTTTCAAAGAATTGATTAAAAGGAGAACATATATTCTATAAATGTTTTGAATGAATACTTTGAGAAAAATAATTTATTTTTGTTGCGCAATTATAGCAGAGAACTAGAGAACAAAGACTCAAGTTTGTCTATTTATTCATTTTAATTCCCAAAAACTATGGAATTAAATTACTATGAGGTCCCGAAAAATATAATTCTTGCATATACCGGAATCCTCTTGAAAGATTTTTTTGATCTTCGCAAGTAATAGGGCAATAATTATGATTTGTAAAAAATACATCAATTTTTTATGAGATTCTAAACACGGCGAGCTTAGCTGAGAAAACAATGTGAAAGTGGCGATTTCCACGAAAACTTTCAGTGCTAGTTTAGCAAATTTATAAGTTTAGAAAACATTTTGGAATGGGCGATAACAATTTAAACCGGGCGACCATAAATACAAAATTTCAATGAACGAGTTGCCCGGCAAGGCAACTGAGAAAATGGAGAAAGATACACCACTGTTAACCCTACAAAGAGGCATAGTCGTAGAGCATGGTATCGATGAATTTAACGACCCAACATAAACAATAGAAATGTTAATAAACAACATGCCCAATCATATTCACAAGATATGATCAAGAGTGATCAAGAATAAAGAACAGCTAGGGAATGTTTCTGCTTGAGTAAAAAGCTGTTCAACACATTTCTTTTCAAGAAATATAAAAGAAAACATATATCTGAGGATAAAATTGTTTTTCTACCACCGAGTTGGTAGTTTCCTTTCCATAATTTCAAGAAGCAAGCGGACCGTGTAGAATTGTATTTGGGTCGCCCGCGGGCCGTTCTCTGTTACCACGTTTTTTGTGGGCCGTCCTAGTACAACGCGGAAAGTTTCACCATTG
>JANSTP010321915.1:0-16532 GCA_025330745.1 Cladonema radiatum
CAAGCACGTAGGGCACGCTAGCACGTAAGCACGCAGGCACGTAAAGCACGTAAAGCACGCAATTTAGCAGACTCGAAATTTTCTTTTATGACTTTCTTTCTTCAGAAATTGATTGAAAGAATTCATTTTCAGTTTTGAAATCCTTTTCTGTTTAGGCTGTAACTTCGTTCGACAGCCCATTAGGTTCATCAAATGTTAGTTAATGCACTAGAATGTTTTTCTTTTAAATTTTTAGAATACCGCCTTTCTACGTTACTATACGAACGCGTAGCGAAAAACACGATCTAGTTTTAATTGAAATAATAGCAATCCATGGCAGTTTTTAGATGATTTTTCCTGAAATATTGTAACTGAAGCCAAGGCAACTTCAAAACTCAAAACTCTTTAAATTATTAAAAGTGACAACGGCTAAAACGAAAATACATTAAAAAACATATAAAAGAAATAAAACTGAAAAATACTGAAAATTTAATATCTTCTCACCATTCGCTTGTGCTTTTTCGTCAGGAATGACCACACCAGTGGCTTTTGTATTTTTAACTTTTACCAATGAACCATTGAATATATGATACATTGCATCAACAACCACAGAAGATGTCTTGACACCTCGATGTATTCTTGTTGCATTTTTCACATTCAGCCACACTTGAAAACTGATTTTCTGTTCTGTATAATACCTATCGAACTAAAGTAAATAGATCAGGCAAGCCATATTATAGTATTCGAAACGTAGATAATTTTCAAAACACTAGCCTCCGAAACGGGGCTTTCTTTGCATAACCTACTTCGCACCGACAGGCAGCCAATCAATGATACTAGTATTAGAAATCTTTGTAAATTACCTGAATTTCGAAAAAGTTATCTTCACTAAATGTCAATGATATTTTCATACTTTCATTGTTTTCTTTTACATTGGTAACTTCTACATCTTCTTCCAAGTGAACTCGAAATTTGGCAACCGGTAAATCTGTATTACATGTACTTTTACTGAAGAATGTCACATTTATACGTCCAGTTCTGAAATTATAGAGTTATGGAAATGTTCAGGGTTTAGTAGAATTATAAGCTCTTTCAAATTATGATTTCAAATGCCCTAATCTTGCTTACATTCAATGAATATCAATTTTGTAGTAGCATTAGGCCAGTTTTGGTGTGATGGTGAATCAAAATGTAGCCATTTTTAGTTGACCTGGCGTCTCTGAAACGCCTCCGTTTCAGTTATTTGGTGGTCGTTTCAACCTTTGTTGCAACTTTTTCTCAGCCCAATCAAAACTTGTTTAAGCTTCAATGAGGTTTACTGTTAGGTTTTTTTTTGGTTTTTGTTTAACTGAAAGGGTTTCTCAGAGAAGTGGAACTAGAAGAAAATTTTGTACTTTAGTCAGTCTAGTGAGTTTCATCCATCTCCACGGAAATGCGGAGAAAATGTTTTGTTCTACATAAATCAACCGTGACTGAATTTTGCAAAATATAAAACTATTCTCCACTAAATACTGAATTAAAAAATTAAAAGTAATAACACAGTTATTTTTGATTCCTTGCATAAGCGACTTCTTGTCAAAAGCGTATTGAAACGACAAATTTTACATAAAATACAGGCAAATCACTTTCCAAGTCACCAAATGAGGTTTTTATTAAGTGAGTTTATGACTATACTTTTTTACTCAGTGAATGTTATGTTTTGGCCTGTAGAAAATGTTTTAATTGTGAGTTTTCGTGAATTTTTAAAGTGTTTTTAATTTCTTGGTGCAGGCTCTATTAGACTATAGTACTTAAGGAATCGTTGAATTTTAGAATTTGAATCGTTGAATCGTTGAATTTTAGAATTTTCTGGGTCACTTAACGGGCAAATTAAACAAAATTTATTATTTACACTTGAAATATTCAGAAAGGCAAAAAACTTTTGCAATAATAATTGTCAAAAAAACATACGTAGTAAAAAGGTATTTACCATGGCCCTCGTAGTTACCTTCTTGCCTTTGTTTTAAAAAGGTATTGTAATTTATTACCTTTGTTCAACATACGTTTGTGATAAAAATGTTCAATAAGATGTCGGCATCCTTTGAACTTTGCTAAATTATTCGGAATAAAATGAAAATGATTCGATTTTATTCTACGGTAAATTAAATTACTTTTTTCCCATTTACAATAATTTTCGCATAGTTTACTAAACAATACACAATAAATTATTACGTAAATTACACTACATATAATCTATATAAATAAAAATGTGGAATGGAAAAAAAGACAATATGAATCTTGATTAAAAAGTACGAAATTAAAAAAACATTGATTTGTGCTTTCTTTGTCAGTTTTTCCTAGTGAAAGACTTTCCTGTGAGCCAGCTGCAATGAGGCCAAGCCTTGTCAGCATTATTAAGAATGCCACAGGTGCTTACCCGTTCATGGTTTTCAATGCAGAAAGAAGATACTCAAATTCTTCACAAATAAATCCAGATGGTTGTGTCAATTCTATCTTTTCAACTGTTAAGGATATAAACTCATCGTTTGATCTCATTGACGCCAACCATAAACTGGACTTGGCTATTTGCCCACTGTCAGCATAATACTAAAACATAGAAAAGAAAAATAAAAAAAGTAAAGCTCAATTCTCAATTCTAGGTGCATTTAAACATGAAGAGCTAGACAAAATGTTTGAGGACATGGGATAGATGTCGGGACGAACAGGAATATCTTTTACATGGATAGGGAGGACAAATGAAAGTATTAAATAGTAAAAACATCACAAGCGTCTTTTGACTGAAGATTTAAAGGTCATTTTTATCCACTGCTTTCTTTTGGCATGAAAATCTATATGAAGGATATTCATTTTTTTAGAGGGATAGGACGTCAGGACTGATAACGCCTTTCTTGTTGAATAGAATATATACAATATATAATTTAGTTCATCAGGTTTATAGAATTCGAATGGCTAATGGTAGGAAATTAACCACCTAATTATACGTTCAATGATAACAGTTAAAGTTCGTCAACTTTATTTTTAATCTCTGTAAAGTCGACTTTCATATTCAGGCTAGAATTCCTGCTCATATCCTGATCATATCAGATTCATTTTGCATGGTTTTTGTTTACAAATACAACGTAATAAAATATATATAAAAACATTTTACCTTTAATTTGACATTGTAATTTTCCGTGTACTTGCTTTGAGCAACTAAGTCATGTACAAAAGAATTATCTCGCCTTGATATTTCATCATTTTTAAATGTCATCTTTAATGTTGTGTCGGAAATATCGTAGAATTTAATTCTTTTCGATTTTTCTACTGACAACGTAATGTCATCTATTGCAAAAATCTCTTTCCAGTCATTTCCTTTTGCCGTTCTATATGGGTCAACAACTTTTATTTCGACTTCAGCAGAGATATCAATCGTCTTTGGATGGAATATATCATCTAGGAGTTGGCCAAATAGGAATGAGAGCTTACAAAATCACGCAACTCTGGTGTTAAATGCATACTCTTCAATACTCCTCCTATTACCTACCTCATTGTTCAGAATATTGCAGAGAAAGAGCCAAGTTTGTGAGACATCAGATCTTTTTTTTTTTTTTACATTTTGTATTCCATTCAAAGAACACCAATATTGCAACATCCCTCTGAGCATAGACATAAAAACTTAGATGGACATCCATATCAAGCAATATCTCTCTGCTAGCCGTGTTTCGCTATTGCTTTTTATTACTTTAAATAATTATTTTCTCTTTGTTGGTGTCATGAAAATGTATAATGTTAAGTCGAAGTCATGCTCGCTTGCAGTAATCCATTTTGTAGAGATTTTACTTTTATTTTATACTTTTATTGGACAAATACAGCTATATTAACGTCAAAAACCAAAGATTCCGTCACTCTTTAAGGGGAAAGTAGGAAAAAGCAACGGAGGGTAGGGTGAAAAGACATGATTAGTATGCTTACTTGTGTTATAAATAACCTAAAAAAATTTTTTTGAAGTTTAAAAAAATTTTCTTCATACAATAAATCGTCATTATGAAAGGCATAGTAAAATTAATTTTAAAAGTGTCGTTAAACTTGGTATTTTTTACATGACGTTTTAGGCTAGTTTAAAGGCAATATAAAGTGATTAATTTTCATATATGATTCAACGAAAACCTACGTCTGCTAAAGTTTATTTGTAAACAGCATAGCGTAAACCCTCGACATATAATAAACGCTTATCATAAACCACCCAAAAAGTTGTTTGCTGTCGGAAAATATTGTTGGATATTTTTGCTTGAAAAACTTGTAAAATAATTTATCTCTAGCATAACACGCCTGGTATAATTACTTTTAATGGTTTTATAAAAGTTTCTATGGAAACGCTCTGCTAGATGAACGTCCATCTAAGTTTGTACGTCTATGCTCTGAGCTACTAGCTGGTGAATGGTCCTGCCAAGATCAAAGTTAGGAGGAAGGAGAGGTTTCATTAACATTTTTGTCATGTTTAAATTTACCTTTTGCTTGGACTCTCATACTTTTAAGTGCAAATAACAATTAATCACGAAATATTATTTTGAATACTTACAAAATATTCTGCATTTGAATTGGAAATTAAAGATTGAGTTCAGCCAGATTGAAAACGCGAATAGGTATATTTTATATTTGCTGCACAGATTTTGTTATCAGGGCTGTTGTTTATTTTATAAGTAGTTACTCCACTGATACAATCAGAGATCGTTGTGACGTATTAAATAAAAGTATGAAGTAATAGATTCTCTTTTTAAAAAAACCATACCAGGACGCTGAAGTATCGTGAAGTCCTGCTAGATATGATCAAGAAAAAGATCGCGACACAATCTCTTGCTTACAATGTGATTTTGTTATTTAAAAAAAAAGTTGAAAAAAGGTAAAAGACAGACAGTGATAATAGCAACTAACCGCCAAATTAGCCTAAAAAATTCAGAAGGTTTTAAAATATGTGGGTACCAATATGAAAGGCAAAGCACAGGTAGAGTTATAATTATTTTCGAAAGTTGGTCTTAAAATGACGGGAAAGGCTGTTGCCACAGCAGCCAACTGTCACAACTGGACTAAAACATTTTAGAACCATTTGGGTGGTATGTGTATATCAAGTTTAGTTACTACGAGCAAAGTATATAAGAAGTCATAACACGACAAAGTCCGCTGTCATAGTAAACCGCCAAAAACGTTTAGGCTTTATTTTATGTATATTTGAATCATCTGTAATTTCTAATGACCTCATAAGCCTTTGTCAAAGCAAAAACTATCAAAAAAAAGGTGTAAAATATGCAGGACAATTTTGGGTATACGTGTAACAACTTTGGTCACTTTTCTCAATTGAAATCATTCACTGTTTGCTGTATAAAAAGTTTTGTTCGGAAAACATCAAAAACATTGGAGTCGTTTCTCCAGAAAGGTTTTTGGCAGTTTATGATTGGTTGTTTTCTTTAACGATTTTCAGCCAAAAGTGAGTCTTTATACTCATTTAATCAATCAGTTTCGTAAGCGCTCCCCTTTAGCGCTAGCATTCACACTCAACGCTTTTAATATATGTAGTTGCACGCAGAATCACACAGCTATGAAGCGTCGTATCGGCCTGCTAAATCAGGCCCTGATCTCTCTGCAGTCCAATACCGATAGATCAAGGCGCTAAAACTTCTTGCAAATGTTCTAGATTGTCTCTACTAAGTTTGAATAGAAAATGCGCAGATTTTTAAATTTTTTTAACGGTACTACACTTGTAACAAAAAAGATTTTTGCAAAGTTAGCTGTGGCAAATAATAAACCCCTACTCTGTCAAAAAACTGCACGATGCTGAAGCGTCCTCTTAGCCTGCTAACGCTTGCCAAGATCGATATGTGATCCTACACCTATATCAATGCTCTAATATCTCTAACACATGTTTTAGACTATTGGTCTTGTTACCAGGTTTTTTTATTCAGAAAGTTAAGGAAATAAAAGATAGGCTTTTGCCATTTGACATATATGTTGTGGACCAAGTTTAGTTACTAAAAGGCAAAGTTCAGGTAAAGTTAAAGAGAATTTCAAAAATTGATTTTTAATTACATTAAAGGCTATTACCATAGCAACCAATCATTGAAATAGGGTCAAAAACATACAAAACCATTTAGGGTATACCAAGTTTGGTTACTAAAGGCAAAGTGTTGTTAAAATTTAAAAAATATAAATCTTTTTGGCAATAAATCTTCAGAATCATTCGTGGAGTATTGGTTACTGCAGGCAAAGTACCGAAGAAGCTATAAAATTTTTCCAAGATGGGCCAAGTCATAAGCCGTTGCCATATCAAAAAAACAGTCATAATTTGGCCTAAAATGGTCAGAACCATTTGGGGTATACGTGTACCATATTCGATCACTAAATGAAAAGAACATAATAGAAAATTTCCTCCATTCAAATTATTCCTTGTGTTTTGCACGAAAAGTTTCGTGCGGAAAACTTAAAGACAATTTGAGTGGTTTTTCCCCAAAATGTTTTGCCATTTTTTGATTGGTTTCTCTTTTCAAGTGTTTTGAGCCAATCAGAGTCTTTTTTTCCCTTAACGCAAACTTCCCAACATATAAGGAACGTTACGCTATGCAAATTCTTATATTTTATATGCGACATTTTATATTATACATAATTATTATGTGACATCGATGGCAGGTGCCACTGACGGGGCAGACGACGCTCACTCGTCCGGAACACGTGGTTGTATCATTGACAGTTGTGCCCTTCATGTCGTTGGGGTATCATTGTTGGTCCAGATAATGATGAACACATGGAATTTTAGGTGACCAATGTAATTATGTTGTTGCTGTATGTCTCTTTTCTTCGTAAGTGAATTTTTTCTAAGATATTTTCAATCGCTCAAGTTGCTGCCATTGGCTTTTATTTTGATTTGTATTCATATTGCAACACTATTGCAGGTACGGTATGCTCTTTAACCGAGGTGGCCACATTATGCATAAATTATGTTATATTAATACCTTTCTTTTGATTCTCTTTGTTCCGACTATTTAACCCCTTGGCTAAAAGAACAAACTACGGATTTTCATTGGCTGAAAACCTTTGAAGAAAAACAACCAATCAGAAAAGGTCAAACATTTTTCGAGAGCAACCACTCCAATGTTCCTGACGAGTTCCGTATGAAACGTTCCGTGTAGAAAACATGAGAATAATTCCATCGAGGATACATTTCTGAAACTTCACCTTTGATTTGCCTTTAGTGACCAAACTTGGCCCACGTATACCCAAAATGGTCATGGATTTTTTGGGCCCAATTTTGACAGTTTGTGGCTATGGCAACGGCTTAGGAATCATCAGAAGTTCAGTCTTAATAATTTTCTATAACTTCACCTGTACTTTGATTTTAGTGACCAAACTTGGTACACATATACATAAATAGTCCCGAAGCTTTTTAGGCCAAATTTGACTGTTGGTTGCCATGACAACAACTTAAGACGTTATTAGAAAGTTTATTTTGAAAAATTTTTACAACTTCTACTTTGCTTTGCCTTATGTAACCACACTTGATACACATACTCCCCTAATGGTTCTAAATAATTTTATATGACGGTAAATTGCTATGGCAACAGCCTATGACGTCATTATGTCGTTAGTAACCAAGCTTGGTATAAATATACTCCAAAATTGTTCAGATCTGCAGGTACATTTTCCTGGCAGTTTGCTATGTCAACGGACTATCCTACCATTAAAAGGTCAGTATTTAAAATTATTAATGACTTTACCAATGGTTTGCTTTCATTGAAGACACGTGGTACACTTATGCTCCAAATGATTCTGAAGATTTTTGGTTCGTTGCTATGATAATAGTCTATAACGGCATTAAAACACCAATTTTTGTGTATTCTAAAACTTTTTATATTGCAAATATAGCAAGGGATTGTGCAGCGATTCCTATCTCGGACTGCGTGAACAGTCGGCGTCTTTAAATTTTTGACTTATCGACAAAGGATCGCGCAGCGACCTCTTGCGGGGACTGTGTCAGCAGGCCGATACAACACTTCAGTGTCGTGCGACGCTGCGTGCAGCTAGTTTTTTAAATATTTTTTTACATTGGAACCTCCTTAAAACAAACATTCAAGTTAAAAACTGTTAAAAAAATCATCATAAAAAAGTCTCCAAAGCGGACACCTCCTTAGAGTGAACACAATTCCAAGTGCCGCAATGATATATCTTCCACGTTTTACCTCCTTAAAACGGACAAACAAATACAGATTATCAGAAATTAATAATTATTTGCATAATCACCGATGCAAAATACGTTCGCATAGTCTTTTTTATACTGCTAGCCAAGTGGCAGTCTTTTCTCGGCCACTACTGTTGAATTTTCAATCTCTGAAATCTTTTTTGCAAGTGTTCCATTGCTTTACTCGGGGTGAGCAAATGGTAACATCTGCATAACAATGCATTTCTGGCTTTGCCATGCACGTTTTTCTGCGTTTCTTGCCAAAAAAAACTATACCTCTCCTAGACGGACACCTCCCTAAAGCGGACAAAATTTCTGGTTCCGTAAATGTCTACTTTAAGGAGATTCCACTAATTTTATATTATATACCATTTATATTTTTGAATTTTATTATCTTTTTATAAAGTTAACGAATTGTTTAAAGAAAGATGGCAAAATTCTCCCTGTGGATTTATGGTTACCTAAAGTTATTAAAAAGATCTTGCAAGTTGCAACTTCGGTCGACAAAATCCGACGATATTTTTAAAAATTCAAGCTCGCTTGGTCAAAAAGTTTCTCGTCTACAGGGAACTTTTTATCCTTAAACTTTAAGATTAATCCTCAAACTTTAAGCGTTTTCCTGAGTATATGAAGCCGTGTCTGAAGCTTAGCACTTTTACTTCATAGTTCCAAATAAAATGGTTCCAAAAATTAATTTAGATTGTTTTTATTGGTTCTTTTATTTGTACCTAAATTTTTACACATCCAGTTTTGAAAAAATAGCCATTTTATGCTCTGTCTAACAACAGCGATTAAAAAAATTAGAGGAAGAAGAAGGAGAGGAAGAATATTGAAAACTAGTAATTAAGTCATCAGGATCATGAATTGCGTAAGTTTATAGAATAACAGTTACAGTTACAGTGTTTTAATTATTATTACTGGTCTTTATATGACCAATGTTTCCAAAATTTGGGACAACGTACTTGTTAAAGTTATTGGAGGTCTTCGATTAAAGTTATACATACCATTAGAAACAGGAATTTATTAATACTTACGGTGATAAATCGTCCACAGATAATTCGTATATCCAACCCCTGTTTTCGACCAGTCCCCCGTAAAACAGTAACATTGCAGATTGGGGATATACTGATACATAGCATGTGAATGAGAACTTCTGCAACGTTCACAACATGCACTTCTTGACATTTGACCAGGACTTGTCGTCGTTCCACCCGTTATGTAGCGACCTATTTTACCACAACCTGTAAAAAATAACAAGCAAATAATCAACTAGGTGTTTAGGGCTACATATAACAATTAACAATTGTTATATATAAAGATATTTGAGTCCAGAAAGCGGTAAGAACTCGGCTGTCTATTGAAATTTAATAAATTCATCGAAGGTAAAGGTCAAACGTTTATTTTATTCCTTATAGGAAATATAGCAGTATATTTTTAATCCTATTTGCCACGGGATAAAATGGTCTGTTAAGGTCTCAAGAACTACAGAGAGATATTTCACAAAGCTTGCCAAACTAAATGTAAAATCCTTTGAAATCGAATTGATACATTTAATATTTTGGTCACAGCTATGACGTCATCATTAAAAAGGCACTGCTTCTGTAAATTTCTAATATTTCCTAAAAATTAGGTTAGCTCTAACAAATGACCAGAGCATGTTATTGGTGTTTATACGCTTGATTACAAATTAAATATGATAACTGATTAAAGGTACATAAGCACCCTGAAAAAATAATTTGGTCAAATTTTAGATATGCTTAATTTTCGGCTCAATCGTTAGATTGTCATGAGTTATTGATATCCTGAAAATTTTAGGCAAATTCTATGTGTAGTTTTGATGATACAAGTCTCAACAATATGACACAATTTGTCATTTTTTCTTCCCTGTCCCATTGAAAAACATCGCAGTGTTTTGATATCTTGAACGCTCGTTCGAAATTTAAAAAAAGTTGGTTTCTATAAACAACAAAAAATGGAATCTAAAAATTGAAAATACAGGGTTCCTTACGGAAATTGTTGATGAATTTCGAAGTAAGACAGGAGGAATTATTTAGCCCAAGGTTCACAAAACTCTATGAAACGATCTCCTGATGATATATCTTATTACTTCCAGTTTTCTTCTCAAAAATTCCTTGGTGAGTATATAGAAACCACCTTCATCTTTATGTCGCAGAATGTAAACAAAAACTGATGAAAGACAAGGTGGCTGGCGAAATTATAATAGAGATCAAGCAACTTTTATGGCCTTCTATTATGACAACCACACATAGGATTTGTCTGAAACTTTCAGGATTTCAATAAGCCACGTAAATCTAACTACTGAGCTGAAAATTAAGCGAATTTAAAATTTGGCCAAATTATTTTGTTCAAGGTGTGGTATGTACCTTTAAATGGTTAGAGAGGAGGTATTTTAAAATCAATATTTTAGTGGCAATTTGGGAGGCCAGCAGCTTAACAATCTTAATTTTTGAAAATTACCGTACTAAAATTCTGTCAGCAGCAATTGACAAAGTCGCAATAGGAGACATTAGAACACAGGCATAAACTTAAAATATGTTTTGGAGATTTCTTTATGATTTGATAAAAAGTCATAAAAACTACAAGAGTAAAAAAAACAGCTTCATTCAAGGAGCTTTGAGTGGTGATAGATGAGAGAAAAAATTGCTAAGCTAAGCCTAAATTGCTAAGCTCTATGAAGTAAGAAAATAAAGCTTCTTTACGATTTTATTCGCAATTGCTAAGCTCTAAATGCATGTTTTGTTTACATTTCAGAATACAGTTGACCCTCGTTAATATGGACCTGAATTTTACGACAATCCTTAGAATATTAAACAAAGGGTCACCATCCTTTCAATTTTCCTAACAAAACTCTCATAATACACTTCTCCTTAAGCAAATTCTGGCTGGGAGGTGGTGTCATTTTATCTTCGCCCCCACCAAAAAAGAAAAGAAAAATTTAATTTCTCGAAAACAGCAGAAGCAATTAACTTGAAATTTTAACAGTGTGTCTAGAGTTTTGCAACTTTGGAAAAAAATTTGACCACACCCATGGCCCTCTCGACTGACTATGCCCTCTATTTGAGAAGTGCTTGGGTGAAGCAATTTTTGACTAGTAACATATTAATTTTATAATAAATGAGCAAATAATAATCATATTATGTTGGAAATATCCGTATTTTTGATGATGTTATCGCCTTCCCAATGAAATGTAATGAACTCATACAAAAGGGGTCCTATATTGATAGATATTGATGGTTACTACCATGATGGTTACTAACTCTGACTTCAGACTTTTTAATGACGTCATCACGTAGTCCTGTGACCTTATCTTTTACTTTACATATTACTTTATGTACTTAAGCCTTGGTTTTGGGATGAATGAAACCCATGAAAAGACCCTACCAGAATCAGGGTAACGAAATTGCTAAAATCTTATTGCATCAACAAGAATGTCTGATCATTATACATAATTTACTCTCGAAGTATCGAATAGTATATACCATGTTACCTAACCTGAATGTTTGAATTCACGAAAAACAAAACCTAAAAACGTTAGAAATTCAATAATCTGGACTTAATTCAAGCTTTATGGACTGTAAAAAACACAGTAAACCTTGGCAGAAAAAGGAAGGCTTTCACTGATCTTGCAACGGATCTAAAGTCATAAATATTAGCTGAAAAATATCAACATGGCCTTCCCAGCAAAAAGGTGTGCCAACGCTATCAAAAATCGCGTAATTATCATTTCTCAAAAATTATTTTTCACTAAACTCTTCATACCAGTACACTAAATAAATATGTCCTTTTTTTCAAGGAAAGCCATTTTTCCATTTAACTTACATACTAAGTGCCTGGCCTTCAAAATAGCTACATTTTAGAATCAGATTTTTCGAAAGGAACTTCCAGGGGAAAATACGACGCTAAGAAAAACTTGTAAGTTAAACCTATCTAGACAGGGGGGAGTAGGACCAAAGTTTTTTGGTATACCTCTGGAACCGATAATTTTTGTGCAGCCAAATCTTTTGACTTCTAATAAAATTTTATTAGGCACATTCTGAAAAAAAATTTAGTCTAAATAGTTTCGGTTACTCAGTTTGGAAGCCATTGCACAAATTTTTGTCATCAGTTTTTGACCCTGAAACTTGTTAAAAACCTATGTAGCAAATGTTTGTATGGATTTTGATCCTTAAATGTTATATATACATGATAAGAAGTCAGTATCATTCATTTGACGATATTAGTATCACGTCGAAATGAAGTTATAACGTCAATTTGAAAATACCATATTCTAACTGATTTTTGATAGTACACTAGGCAAAAGAGACAAAGTCATAGTTCTAGCGACGTTATCAAAATTTTTTGTTTCCATGAATCATTTCATAAAATGTTGTTGTAGTAATATTTTTTGTCATACCTTTTTTGGGAACCCTAATGTTCAGGGGCTAAACTATTTTACAAACTACAAACTATTTTAGATCAAAAAAGTCAAGTTAACCCTATTTGCCCCTTTGAAACTTTATGCTACCAATATTTTTCTGCAAACCCGGTGTATCTAAGGTTTTATAGCTTTTAGTTTTAAGGACTTACGAATGTTTTAGCCAAGTTTCGTGAATTTTTAGGCTCCCAAACGGTCGCAAAGGCCCAATTTCGGACCAAATTTAACGAAAAATTTAATAAAAAAAAGCATTTTTATACAAAATCAAGAATTTTTTGAACTGAATGTATTCTTTATTTCTATACTCTGATAAAACATAACAATGATTCCTTTCTGGCAAGTTTTTACGATAAACAATTGACTATTTTGAAAACTAGGGCAGTTTTGGCCGAAAGTCCTTTTTTTTTGGAAGTTTCGTACTGCTCTAAGTAAGTGATGAGTCATTCCTACAATGATGATGTCATTAAAATAGTCACGATTTAATATTGTACATCAAATGTTGTAGTATTTGTGTGCAAAGTTTGGTTACACCTCCCCCGTGAGTCCAACAGACAAAATAACCTGTGGCAAATAGGCTTAGATAGGATTAGGGACCAGATTACTTCAGTCTTTTTTTCTGCCTTCCAGTACTAGTACACTGCAAACAGCAGGGTTGAGCTTTCCATGAACAAAAAAAATTAGATTCCCGAAACCTTTTACAAAATATTCGTTTACAACGAATTAAATAACATACCTTCGGCAATTGTGATGCTCAAAATGTGCACCAGAATAAGTAGTATGTGCAGAAAAAAGTTTTTCAAGAAATCCATTTCTAATATTTTTCCCTCATCGCGGAATATTTTTGAATGATTTCAAAAAACTTGAGGAAAAAATTCAGAGTCGATTTCGAAGGAAAAGTTTTCATATGTAAATTTATATAATTTAACTGTAAATATTTATTGCAGCAAGCTGAAATATATGTGTTAGCCATTTTGAAACATATAAACAATATAAACAAAAATCTGTTTCAATTTGTTCAATTCTTCAAAATCGCTGTTGCCATTAAAGGTGAATGGCTACCAAAAGATTTTTTCCTAGTGCAATATAACACATCAGGCATTCACGAATATTTAAAAGTTGTTCTTTATGACAAATTTGACAGTCTATAAATATACCCCTTATTCAGTGGTCAACTGAGACCGTGGACGGTGGCTGGCCCGGCGTACATTTGACTCCAATTTTGACAGCCCAGTGATTATCCTTTAAAAAATGCCCTGCCTGGTTAAAATTGGAAATTCCAGGCTGCCCGCCAATAATAACCCTAATGATTAACCGGACCAACCAAAATTTTTTCATAATTTTACCCAGCCGGTCTATTCTAAAGTGTGAACCCGGTGGCAATTTTACCAACTTTACGACAAACTGATGAACGTTCTTAAAAATGTACCAGTCCGGTAAGTTTTGAGCACCTCACCGGACCACTGAGACAGGGGCGTATAAAGGCACGGCAAAGGTTACGGTTGATAAAAACATTTTCTAATTAGAGTAAAAACGGTGCTATTTGAAAGTCTTTATATTTGATTGCCAATAAAATAACTTCACAAGTACGTGTTATCGAAAAAATTCACATATGTTTTTGGAAAAGCTTAAATTTCTAATTGATAGCCAATTTTTTGTTTCAAGTTTTACGAAACCCAATATTTCATAAAAAAAACTTTAAATGTCGCCTTTGGTCTTTCATAGTTGTTAAGCAATTGCTAAAGCAACTTTGTCGTAGCAAATTGGCGAAAACATAAACAATTTTGAATACTGGTTTTAGAGATTAGTTACTTATTGGACTTAGAACGAATCTAAAAAAATTCTTCCAGAAAGGTACCTTTAAAAGTATATTGATAAGTATAACAAATAATAAATTTATGGAATTAACCAAATCAACTTCATATTACAGAGACCTTAGCATGATATCGAAAAAACAATTTGAAATTATATTCAAGACTCCATGCAGCTATCTGTGGTTGATTATAAAATGAAAAACGGGAGAATTAGTAAATTTTTAACACGCCAGTGTTTTTATTTATAAAGAAAACTGCAAAATTGTAGTTTTAGAGTCTGCCTACTTTTTTTCTTAACACATAACTGAACATGTTCTGAAATAGTGACTTTTTGTGATATTTTTGGTTTTTTTACTCGTTGCATTAACGTTGTCGAGCTGTGTGGAAGTTTTCAAAAGCTCTTATTTTATCTGTATCATCTATATATCATCTATTTGATGATTTTTGGGTCTCTACGCACGTATGCGAAAATTTTTCTATACATTTTTAAGTTGGTGGCCACACTTGAAAAAATTCGAATTCTTTTATATTAAAAAAGAAGACTTCTGCAATAACGTAGCCACCCAAACTTGGTGCACATATATGACAAATGATTCAAAATAATTTTAGGCTAATTTCCACGGTTGTTTGCAATGGGAACGGTTTATGACGTCATCTAATGATCAATTTTTAAAACCTTTATTACTTATTAATTATTTATTATTCCACCTGTACTTTGCTTTTAGTAACCAAACTTAGTATACAACAAACCCAAGTGAATCCGATATAGACATGCTATCATACCTTTCTGAAAAGCAAGCACCCTAAGGGTCTCAAACATGCATAGTATTCATTGTCCTAAAAATGAGACCAAAATCTTCAATAGCCCATGGGCTACTATGATAACGGGCTATGACGACATCAAATGCTCAAATGTTGGAATTTTTAATAACTTCACATGTACTTTGCCTTTAGCCACAAAACTTTGTACACATATACCCAAAATGATTCTGAATATTTTTAGGTCCATTTTCACGAAAAGTTGCTATGGCAACAGCCTATGACGTCTTTCAGCCATGAATTTCTCAATTCTAAATATACATCTCAAAATTACTTTCATTTTGCGTCGAGTCGACGCAGACTTCAGCTAGTTTTAATAAAATTCGTCTTATGACTAAATACCATAAAACAATTTTAGTAAAACGATTAGTTAAAGGTTAAATTTATCTGGTTTTTTACGGCAGTTTTCCTCAAAAATAATTATTATTATTACTATGCCTAAAATTTACGAATCACGTTAGCTCTGTGGCAGTAAAAACATCTAGTCATTTTATAACACATCCACTATCCACTACCTTTTGTAATGAATTTTAGATATTTAGATAAGTGCGATGAATATGATTCGGCAAGAAACTTCGTTTCCCATTTATTCTAACAATGCAAATAAAGTTAATACTTATTTTAACTTCTAAAGTTAAATTTTATGAATATTTATTAACCCTTTCACTGTCAAGACAATTTTCTTGATCTCGACTCTTTAAAAAAATGAAATGACATTAGCTACATATTTTCATAAGTTCTAAGGCCTGGATTGAAATTATAAACAATAGGTTTTGTTTTTTATTTCATTGTGTTGATCCTGTCACGTAAACATTTAAAAATGGGGTAAGAAAAAATAACTACCATTATTCTGACTTTGGAGAGAGAAAAACTGTTGAAACAAACCCCACAATTTTGCTATAATAAATTAAATCTATAAAATAACTTATATAAAATCATCTCTGAAAGATTCACAAAGTTTTGAGGTGTACATTTTCATGAATTAACATGATATACATAATAAATGAATATATTGATATCTGTCAGTCCATGAACCCTATTCAGGCCGGGCTTTTGAGGTCTCTAATAAGCCAGAACTTCTGAATTACTAATCCAATTACGATGCAACTTGGTACATTATTATAACAACCCTTTGTGAACATTTTGGTACCATTTTGGTTTCATGACGTCATCAGTTTGTGATGACGTCATCATTTTTCAAAGAGAAGCAATGAAAATTTACCAAAATTTTAGCCAAAAGTGTCCAATTTTTGATAATCCATATCTCAAGAACGAAAAAAGGTTT
>JANSTP010322026.1:0-17376 GCA_025330745.1 Cladonema radiatum
CCTAGATCGTGTAAAGAAATTATGATCTTGGTATTTGAAGAAGTTTTTAATTTCATCAGAGAAATATCCTAATAATATCCTTTTTATCATCACACACCAGCTTTTGATCTATATATAGGGTCATTGAGCCATTTTGAACAAGGAATAAGTTGCGGTATATCAAAATTCATGCAATAAGCATGTATCTAAGCATTCGAACAGAAATTTTACTTGCAAAAAAAAAAAAAAAAATTGAGAGTGTCAGTTTTGTTTGCGCTCCGAAATTCGAATTGTAGAGAATTCGTGAGAACCTCAAAATTTGTTCTAAATATAGAAATTTTCGTATTATAGAGATTCGAATAATAGAAAGTAAATTATAAGAGTTTCGTAAGGAAAATTGATGATGACTTAGAATTTGTTCAGGGTCATGGCAGTGTTATTTCCTTTTAAAAGGTTGTCCATCGGTATTTTAGGGGAAAGGGAGTGCTACATATTTAAAATGAGCAATAGAAGTTGTAAAGATTGCTTTGTTCCCTATGAGAAT
Organism: Cladonema radiatum; assembly: GCA_025330745.1. Taxonomy (NCBI): domain Eukaryota; kingdom Metazoa; phylum Cnidaria; class Hydrozoa; order Anthoathecata; family Cladonematidae; genus Cladonema; species Cladonema radiatum. The sequence goes on from JANSTP010322026.1 coordinate 524, forward strand.
TCTTGATCATCTTTTACTTAGTAGTAATAATTCAATCCTCATTAAGTAAAAGTGTGAAGTGGGGGCAGTAAAAGTGTTTGTTTTTATTTCCGGTTTTCTTTTCTCTGTTCTATATTATTTAAACGAAACTGATTTGATCTTTAGAGTCAACCATTCCGTCTCACTCAATCAAAGTCATCGTCAAGTGGATTTATTTCTGAAGATGATTTTGTGCTTGATGAAAAATCAAGAAAGAAATTATTTGGTGGCGGTCATGAGTACAGTCCTAAGGTATAACTTTTCTATTGCACCATTATCCTATTTTCGCCAAAAATCCCCCCCCCAAAAAAAAAAAGAAAAAATAAATAAATAAGTAAATGAATAAATAAATGAAAAAAACTGAAAAAGGTTATTCCGTAAGGTGCATATTATTTTTATTGTAGGTTACCTCATCAAAAAGGGAGCGTTCTACCATTGCAGGTGTTGTTAGGTAAACGTTGTTTTGTTACTTATATGCATCATCATCGAATGTAAAAATTTGACGATCAAAAATTTTGCCCCCCCCCCCCACTAATTCATTTTATTTTGAGACAGCCTGGCATATGAAAACCTGATATTGAATGGAACTCTTACTAAATTTTCAACTCAATATTACGATATTGGCATACAGTATACAGTATTGTTTATTCTAATACTCCCATATATGGACAACTATCGATCCTGGTCATTTGAGGCGTAAAGACTTAAATAAAATTTAGCTACTTTATGCCATAAAGGATCAAGGCCAATGAAAATTTTATTATGTTTTATAATTTCATACCTTTATGTTAGTAACTTTTTTCTGGGTTAAACTTTTAGAGTTGTTTATGCGGAAAGATAACGTCCGGGGCACTTTTAATTTTTTTTCCAGTTTAAGTAAGATATAGTTGAATGCAACTGACTCAAAATATATATTTGAATGTAACTAACCCAATTAATTCAACTGTTACAGGGCGCCGAGTAAAAGTTCCATACCGATACCGACGATTCAAAGAAGAGGGTCGGCTTATGCAAAACGATCAACATCAACTCCCAGTAAAACATTGCCAGCAAATAATCTATCAACAAAATCCCCTAATGTCTTTGAGAAAAGAAATGCCATTACAAAGGAAAAAAATACCCCACTCGCTGTAGTAAACACTGAAAATAATAGAAAAGTTGCAAATAATGACGCATCAAGTAATAAGCAAGGTAATATTTCTATATGCTATTCATACTTCATCTCGTCATATCATGCTTTTAACGATGGATGTATGCAAAAATTAATCTCGAAATAATTTTTCTTGTGCTGAGGTGTTTCAACTGTGAAAATACAGTACAGGATCAAATTAGTCAAATATTATTAGTCAATTCGAATATTTATTCTCAAGAAATTCAATGTGATAGCTTTGTAAGTTATGAAGTTCCCTTAAAGTTATACTAACAATACAATAATTTGTTATCTATTGTGCACAAAAAATAACCCCAACATAATTATATTTTACAGAATTAGATCACTTTTACAATATCACTGTAATTTGTTGATCAAACTAACAATTTCAAACAATTGAGCACTGAATCATTTAATCAATGCATTGTAGGCAAAATCATGAAATGATAGCAAACACGCCCTTGTTCCAAACTTTCCCCTATACCTCCTACTTCTGACGTATTTTCCCTTATATTTTCCATGGATAGGTTTCCATGTGGACTTCCAGTGTAATCCAGACTCATTGAAGAGCATATTGAACTGTGGAGGTATACCAGATGAGCCCACATCGCGCCAGTCAAGTCAATTTGGACCTGACCGCCCTAAGAAAAAAGCAGGCGGCCGCATCCACCCATTTGTAAACCCCACTGGTAGATTTTCATTTCAAGCAAAAAGTGTTACTGCTGCAGCAATGGTATGTGTTTTGTTTCACGTTTTTCTTAGTAAGTTAGATCACGTAAAAAAGTTTCTGCAGTGTTGAAACCATTGAGATGAATAGGAAACCCGTTCAAAGTTGTGATAATAAAAGATTTTTAGTATAATGCACCAGATTTTTCGAGCTTTAGATTTAAAATTACACAGTGACTTTCAATTCACAATATTCCTTCTTCTTTTTGAGGAACCGAAACGAAAATTTTCAATATACTCCCGCGATAGTTTTTCGACTAAGCCAGAATTGATGTCATGGTTTAAAAAACTAAATGAAGAAAGCAAAGCGAACAAGGTGAAAATGCAAGCATCGTCCAACCAAAGTACAATCCTACCGACACCCAACATGCATCAATATCAAGGTTCGTCTGTTCAAAATAACCTTTTAGAGAAAAGAGCAGAAAATACGAATCGCTTTTCTTTCTCTAATCTAGCTACCACAAATACGGATAACAGAGGCTCGTTCATGTCGAAAAATGATCCGTCAACGAATTCCGTACATTCTATTGCCGGTCTAAAAGATTCCGACGTTAGTAAACCTAAATTTTCAAGTACTCTTGTAGGTTTTCATAGTATAACAGAAAATGTTCCGGAAAGTGCTAAATCACTGGTAACACCGAGCAAAACTAAATTGATATCATCAGCTGTTCATGCCGATACGCAGTTACGTTCGATATTGAAAAAGAAGCCGGTATCAGCCGTGAAAAAGGATCACGTTTTTGCGAATCCGGTAATCGATACAAAAGCCTCAAATCAGGGTACAAACAAATTCCATTCTTCCAAACCGTTGGAAACTCCAGTACGATTATCAGCTTATGCAAGGGAACAATATAAATTAGGCCTAAAAGTCCCACTTCAATATCGTTATGAGCGCGCTGGTGAATCTCTAACGTCACCATCACAATTTCCGACGAAAGAAAAAACGCCAAGTAAAAATTTGCCAAAGAACAATTGTAAATCTTCGCAAAAGAAAGTGGACGACACAAAAAATAAAGAAGTTGCTCAAGTAAAGACCGAGTACAGCGACAACGTTGAAATGAAACAATTTTTAAGTAATTATGTATCTCCTCAGCCGAACATTGTGAAGAAAGATGATATATACACGTCCAGTAAACGTGTGAGGTGGGCCGATGACAAGTCCAGTACCCCAAATATGGTATGGTATTTTTCCTCCGTTCTTTTGCAAAAAGACGCCTCTTATATTTTACGCCTCTGATATATACCAAAACAGACACTAAGGCCCTACCTGCAAACACCTTGAAAATTTGCATAAGCCTCATGTATTAGGCTTGGTATTGTCATGTGTCGACAAAGTTGTCTTTTCTAAATACCAGCAATAATCATGTAATTAGTTCACCCTCGTCCTACTCTTGAGAAAATCGAAGCCATGCCATTCGAACTCCAATGATTTAAATAATCATGTAACCCAAAACTAATTGATTCGCCCCTTGGCATTCGATTTATGTTAATTCGAACTTCGATACTTCGAATAATCATGTAAATCGAATGAATTCTTTGGTGGCTTGACATTCGAATTACACGATTGAAGGTGTAGTCATGTTGTCTTTGTTTTTCAGAGATTATTCTCCCCATCTCTGCAGCTGCATACTATCGATGGTGTTAGCAATATTAAACAGGAGTACCAGACCCAACAAATCAAGTTCGTACTGCCGGCTGAACAACCTCTAGAAAACAGTAAACATGACGTTGCCAATGACAACACCGTTGATACACTCATTCAACCTGTTGGGTATGAAAGCAATAGAAAATCGAAACCGGTGCCGGGTAGTTGGGCTAGTGTTTTGGCACAAGAATTGAGAAGTGATGACGCACAGGACAGTGTCCCAGCTAAAGTTCAGCCATTCAATTTGCTCGATGATTCTATCTCGTCAAATTTGCAGCGTGGTAAAGACATCAGAAAGAGTCCAGACGTTAGTCCGTCGACATCCAGTAAAACGGGACAGACATCCCGTCCCTTCCCACAAATTGATAGTAAAGTGATCGAAGATTTGATATCTTTCAAAGAAATTGAAGAAGAAGAAAAATTGCTCAGTCAGTCGGTCCTCGATTCGCAGAAACCTAGACTTGTACTCGAACAATCTGTCGGAAATAACGCTACAGAAACTCCGTCTGCGAAGAACTTATCTTTCAGAACACAAGTAGCTGATGTTTACGAAGAGGATTTAGACGATCCTGATGAAAGTCCCGTCAACAGGTCTACCACTGAAATGGCCCTGGCGCCGTCACGTAGATCTGCTCGCGCTCGCACTCCGTATAAGGAAGAAAAATTTGAAATGTTTTTGAAAATATTATCAGAAGCAAATCAAAAGAGAAAAGTCGATCAGTCTGTAAACGACACAATTTCTGAAAACGTCGAAATTAACCCTGTTGCCAATAGTACCGAGCCAAACGATTATGTTGAAGAGCTTACAAAGAGTTATTTAAATTCTAGTAAATCTGCAAATTATGACTCTTTTGCTGCGGTAAAAAAGAAGACCCTGTTTTCGCAAGACGATATATCGACCCCATGCAAGGATAAAGTGTCCAAAAGTTTTACGAGTAAATCAGATAAGTACTACTCAAACGAAAATACAAATAAATTATCAAGTTATGATAATAGCGCTCCTCTTTCGATACTTGCTAAATCTCCCTCGATTGTCAAACAAGCATCAAATAAAGACACCAAACCATTATTCCAGTCACCACGTTTCTCCCTTCCAACAACATGCACTTTACTTTCATCGTCAACCTTCGCTCCCTCGTCGATTTCAACATCAAGATCTATCGTGTTTCCGAAAGTAGAACCAAGGGCAGACGGCTATTTCGATATTAAAAGTTACAACTTCACCGCCTCTCTTGCTACTGGAGCTCGACCCAAACCGAATAATATTTCTGGTTCGAGCACATTTTCGCATAATGTCGGAAATATACGATCTCCTGGAATGAAAGTGTTTACTGGTGATGCCGAAAATAATGTTTTTGCCGTAATGTCACGACGTGACAACACCGAAAGTAAAAAATTTTTTCCCAATTCAGATCAGCGTGCTAAAGGAGTTTTAAAACCAAGTTCCTTTGATGCGATTCCCTCAATAAGTGAAGCTAACAATAAATTGATAGATACAACGTCCTTGACGTTAAAGCAGTCGACATTTGAACAACTTTCTAGAAGTTGCCAATCCCCTGGAGTGAAAGTTATGACAAGTAACAATGAAAATATTAATTCTAGCGACACGCCACGCAAACTTGAAAACGTTGAATCTGAGTTGAATCAACCCGTGAACTCTCATTTGAGACCGGGTTTATCGGATATCATACCGAATCAATATAACGTTGAACAGTTATTAGCATTAAGAACAGAAATGTCGAAGAAAGAATCCATTTTATCAAAACAATCATGTGAAGAACAGGTTAACAGAAATTTTAGTTGTTCAAGTCCGAACTTACTTTCAAGTAGAAAAATTAACCGGTCGCCAGTCTTAAACGATGATCAACTAAAAAAAGATGACCCGTCAAAAACACTACGTAAAGCACAATTACCTGAAGACAATAAGCAACCACTTTATGGACATGAGTTGCCACTAAAATTAGCAGCCGCGTCTCCAAAAATTGCTGAACATGTACAGAGTTTTCAATTAAAGCCTTCTTTATTGCAACCGGATATTTCGAAAACTGAATCACGGAAAATATTTAGCGAGCCAGCTACAACCTTGGCGGGTAGTGTAAATGTACCTCAAACTGTGACCTTTTATAATCCGATGAAAAGTTTGAGTTTTCCACGGCTTGATGATCTAGATAAAAATATACCGGTAAATAATGACGACAGCACATTTTTATTTGATGATGACGATGACACCGATGTATGTGTAATTTTGCGTGATATACCGGCGCCATCGCAAGAAACAGCGCCATCGAAAACAACCGTGACAACTCCTGGAAAAGTTCCATCTCTACCCATCGCACTGGCGTCCCCAGCAAGTCAGTCAAGCTCATCAAGCCTGCAAGTATCGCCGGCTCCGATATTGCTTAGTAAAAATAGCGCATTCAAACGTTTACCGGCAACTTGCAACGTTCTACCGAAATCGTTACCGGCTGTTTCGTCAGCTAACTCCGATCTGTCTGAAGAACGATTGCAACTCGAACAATTTCTCATGAGCGTTGTTACTGCTGATACCGTTGTGGATGCAGAAGTTTCCCTCATGTGTAAATTTGCGGAAATAAGCGCCCAATTTAATCCTTGTACACGAAAAATACGCCCTGGTTCAATGAATCCGTTGGCTGATCTGTTGACATACGGAGATTCGCAGGTATTTTTTTTATTATTTTTATAAATAGGTCCCTACTGTAAACCTTTTTCATGCTCCATACAGTTACAAGTTACATGCTCCCCCACCCAGCCTCTCCCTCATATTTCTGCATTTTATTTTTCCAACTGGTAAGATATCGTAAATAATTTAGCATGTTGGACCAATTTCAAACTATTGTTACCTGTAATCTCCTACGAATTATTTATTTAATGTTAAAATAGTGTAAGGAAATACCAGGCTTAGTTTCTTGGGATGTGTCCAGGAGTCCATTCGATGTTTAATGGTTTTTTGTCGTTGAGGAGCAACGAAATAATATCAGTTGCCAGAAATTGCATAACGTGATTTCTGAGTGATTGAATCGTGTCCATCGTTCCAAAGTTGCGTAAAAACGTGACCTGTTATATATGGACTTTTGTTGGCACAGTTATGGCTCTGGTCTCTTGTATCTTTTTGCTCTTTCGAAATACATCTTTGGTATTAATCATGGCCATGAATGCATACTCTATTCTGCTTTTTGAAAGTTTTCATGTTTTGGAAATCTTACTTGTATACTAACTCTATATATTCTTTGATAATGGAATATCGAATAAAGAGTTAATGTGTTTCAAGGTTCCATATCACTTGTTATTTAGCTATGCCTGATTTTATGTCTTGCCCCTAAAAAATATATATTCATATAGAGGTGGTTTTTTTTTTCTTTGTTTGTTTTTTTCATATGGAAAATTAAAAAGTTGAAAAACATCACTCCCTTTATTTATAGTCAAATAATTGCCCTTTTCGATTACCTTGGCGAGGTCAATAGATGTCTTAGCTTTACTTAAAAATATTTTTGAAATTTTCAAGTAGATTTCTTTATTCCTATCAACAAGATTGGTAGTGCAAAATTTATTTCTCCTCGCCAAGGTCGTGAGTAATCTAGAAAATCAGGACAGGATCCGAAAAGGGCAATTATTTAATATATTTTTTTAGGGGCAGCGTCCGACAATCGGACTCTATAAAGGGCTAGAATAGTCCAGACCTTTTTTACATGAGCCTGAGACTTACATTTCTCTAGAAAATATTATACCAAAATTTCTCTCTCCGCTCCTATTAACGCATTGGTTGCATATTTTGTTCCTTTCTCTCCATATTCCCTGCCCGCTGTCTACAGTTCACTCTCTTTTATTCGAATCTCTATTTTCCGAAACTTTCAATTATTTGAACAGATTCTAAGACACCGTCGATTTTCCTTAAAAACCTCTTATAATTAAGAGGTTATTATAACTTAATAGGCTCTTATAATTTATAGTTATGAAAAGGTGGAGGAAAAGTATAAACTTTTGTTGGATCAGAGGAAAGGGGATTCAGATTTTTCTCTCTACTGAGTATTGGCTCTTCAAGCCTGAAAATTCGATGGAGACTTTCTAATATTCGAATAATTATAATTCGGACAAAAGGTTTTCCCCTTTGGGATTCGAATCAGAGTGCAGTTACTGTACACATTAACATATTTTTTCGTCCAATATTAGAACGTTTGCACTTTAACATTTACAAGTCTGAAAATGTCGAAAAACTCTTGAATTAATCGTTTGAAAATTTGTCGTTTCATATCCATTTTTCGTGCATTTCTGAAAACGTCGAAGAACTCTTGAATCGTTTCGAAATTTGTCGCTCAGTGGATGACATTTTATGAGTAATTCTGCTTAAATCACTTTGTTTCTAAGCATTCCTTTTTCTTTCAGCATTTCGTTCCAATCTCAAATATCGAATGATTTTGTGCCGTCTCGTTTTGATACCAGACATTTGGCAACCATGCTACGGAAGAAATTATTATTATTCGAGAAGCAGAGGTGATGTAAAAAGTGATGATAATTTTTTGTATTTAATTGTATTATATAACCAATATAATATTTTCTGTGTATTTACTGTTTCATATTGTCCAGTGGTGAATAGAACTTTAATTGACCTGCCATTTTTCGTTTACCTATTCGACTTTTCAACTGCATGATCAGTGTGGAAGCAAGTAGCGTGACACATATCGACTTCTTCAAACGTACCGCTAGAATTAATGCGGCTCTACTGGTTTACATTACTTTAACAATTTGATCTCTTTAGCAAGATATTCAGTGCCACAGAGGGGCGTGACAACTTTGCTTCCATTACTACTAATTTCGATCAAGTTCCTCAATTTAATAACCTAAGTTTTCAGTTACAATTATCATTAACATGCGGATTGGTGTTAGCTAACTGTGGACCTTGAGCATAACCTCTCTTGTTTCCAGCGAATAGCTTTTTTATAGTGAGAACTTGTGATTTCCCAAAGCAAATCCTAATTCCAGACCTAACAGCCATAGAGAAACAGTTATATTCATCTTGAATTGATCAAATGAAATAAAGTTTGAAGGAACAAGAAGAGAGCTGACTTTCTAACAAAACATGCTCTGCATATATTATATGAATCGAAAAAGAAAATAATATTTACAATTAAATAAATAAACCATTGTATATAAACCCGCGAGTTAAAATAATTTCAATCAAACTCAATCGGCATTTCCGCACTCGCTTTAACAACGCGACGGCGTATGTTCTGCGGCGGTCGAAAGTTGTCAACCAATTTGTCGTTACGGTCTATTGGGCTTGATGACAGACTTCGAAATTTGTTGATCTAATAAAATAAATCATTGTAGATTGGACTGTGTTTGCTGAGTTTTTGCTCGAGGGGACCGGTAAAAAGCGTACTACATATCGTATGTTCTAGTTATCTGGGCTCCCAGTTAAGGGAAGTTTTTGCTTGAAGATATAAGGAAGTTCGAGGGACCGGAGAAAATTGTACTACATTGCGGACGTCCTTTTTCTGTGTGTTACTTATCGCAAGTATACTGTAATAGCAAAATTTCCAAATCGACTATTTCCTTGATTTTAGATAGAATGGTATAGGGTGGCATGGATATTTTTGGGGAGGATAACTCGATAATAATCTATAATTTGATTTTACAAGGTTCCTCATCTATGAAGGTATTTCCCATAGGTAAAGAAGCCTTTGACCACTGCATGCATTAATCTCTTAGAACAAATACCTAAAGACGTTTAATCGGAGCCTAATCATGTTTAGATTTGAACCCACGCTTCAAAAATTGATCTTGATCAACTTACTTGTTCGTTTGATATTGAAATTGTTTCGGAGAAGACAACCCATGAAACGCATTCGTTGCATGGTGGCGTGGTCAAACTGCCAATATATTGAAAATAAAAACGCCTGTCATTCGGCAACAACGATTCAAGCATTAACGAAGATATAGTGTTCTCTTCACCTGAAACGGGCGTAATATGGTTACTTTGTAAGTTGTTCAAGGGCGTATTGGTATTCTCTTTGTCTGAGTCGGGTGTTGGGGCGGTGAAATACATTAAATCAAAAAACACAGTATAGGTTTTTGGAAAAGATCGTTCAGGATTTAAGTTGAAAAAGTTCTTTAGAGCGGTGATTTGGATAACTAGTATAAAATAATCAACGCCTTTAGCATAAGCAAAAAACAACACCTCGAAACATACCTTGGAAGGCAATTTTGTCAAGTGAGTCCACAATACTTGTAAACCCAGGGTTTCCATCGCTTGATATCTAAATGAATAATAGCTATGTTATCTATCGACAACTAGATCTATTATTATCGGAAATCTAATTGCCTTAAAAATTTCAATATTGCTTGATGTAAATTTCCAAGTGAAAATAATTTCCAAAAATAAAATGTTCTAATTTTAAAAAACAAATGCTCAGCAGGTTGTGTCTGGGAGAAAGCAGAAAATACCTGGGCCCAAAATGCAAGCACTAATAAGCCATCTTGCTTCTCGTACATCTCATCTGATGAATATTTTGTGTTTCGGTGATATATTTGAACCTTGGCATAAAACCAACAATATCAGTTACGAAATTAGTAATAGAGGCATAGAATATAAACAACAAAATGTTTGTAACGCTAAATAAATTGTTGCTACGGCTACTACTACTACTAAAACAACCAGCCTTACTTAATACCTTTCTTAACAAGCCATATAAAACAACAAGCCTTGCTAACTCAATTAAGTTAGGTCATGGTTAGGATCTGAATATGACTTGCCAAGTGTAAGTATAGCAAATATAGTATTGTGTTATGTTATATAGTACGCCTTGCCTTAAACCTATTCAGACAGAGGTAAAAAGGACTCCGCAAGACCGGGACCAAATTGCTACATTTTTGATGTACTTTTACATATGTTACGGTTATTTGCAAAATCATGCTCGAAATGGGTTTTTCAAAATTTTTATTGACAATTTTTAGTTCGATGAGGGTCCAGATTTGCATTGTTTTCAACAAAATGTTTCTCATAAAAATAAAATAAATTCAAATCCACAAAAATCTTTGCGGTAGCTGCAACAGCAGGGGAGCTATAAACGAAAATTGAGGCAGAGAGGGAGTTGACGACCTGAATAGGGTTTAATAAACAGCAACCAAAATTTAAGCCCGGTACAACGGTAAAAAGTGTTAATAGTTCCGACTTAACGGATTTAGTGAGTCTTCAGTTGAGTCTTTAGTAGTGAAATTGAAAACAAAACACATAAAACGCAAAAACACTGTTAAATTTCCTAGAAAGAAAGTGCCTAGTACTATTGTTCGGAAATCTGAACTCGATAAACGTGAAAGGTCTATGGAAAAATGACGTCATATACCTCCATAGGATATACATCTCCGTCATTGGTGTGTTCGGACCCTTTCTCATTTGAACTACCCCAGTGGAAGCGAATCTCAAACGCACTGTACACATTCGGTTGGTCTTTTATCTGCACCGTCGCCTCTTCATTCAACCTTACCTAATGACGAGCAAAGAAACCAAACTTATTGAGGTTTCGTGACAGGGAAAACAGTAGATAGTGTATACGCCAGTTCTTTTTCATTGTGGATTAGGTTTTTCTTAAAGCAGTTCAATAAAAGCTATTAATAAATAATATTTCTCAAAAACTTTGGTGACCTAGATAGAAAAATTTTCACAAATTTCTGATTCACTAAAGATATTGATAGAACATTTTGATCAAACCCTTGATCAAACTCCCCAAATTAACTGGGGCATAACTTTATTCTTCAGATAATAAATGTTTTAAATTTTCATGGAACAGGGGTGCCGAATCGTTCAAAAAGGCTTAAAATTGTGCAAAAAGGGAGAAATTAAGCTGTAACTTTGTTCTTTAGTTGTTGGCTGATAAAAGTAAGTTTTGTTTAGTTACTTCTACGTGACAGGGATGAAACACCTTCCGCGCCAAAGCCTTATTCCCAAGGTGGTCCTGGATAAACGCCATTACTGACTTAGCTCCTAGCGTAATTATGCTCCCATGTATGTGCTCACGATCATTTCATGAAAGATAGATATTGTGCTCGCTACACAACTGAGGCGTGGGTTTGAGCTCGCAGCCCTAAGATTCACTGACCGATGCGCTGCCAACTGTGCTACGCCCACTATCAAATTTGGCCGCCTATCATTAGCCCCGTTGACCCCCTATCATTCTCCCTTTCAAACTTGTTCCTTGCTTTAAAGAAAATATCGTGCTTTGCATTTTTCAGCGCTTTAAACGTGGAGAGGAATTCTGAACTGGTAGTAGTTAGATGCTCATTTAAGAGGATATTTAAGCCGCAAATCAGTTTTATTCTTGCTTGACATCACTTTATTGCAACTGGATTATTCATGTGAAAAAAGTTATCTCACCTTGACTGTGTAACCATCGTTGAATATTTTCAAGTTTCTATATTCCACGTCATATCCAGTAAAAGTTATTTCTTTCAAAGCAGGATCAGTTTTCACGCGTCGTTTTTCGATATTGATTGGACTTTGATAATCACAAGCGGCGACAGGGTAATGCAAATGCCAGTTTTCTGGGCCGTTCGACCCTCTATACGACCAATCTAAAACGAATAAGTTATCAAAATATCGCACCGAAACTTGCTTCCACATATAACTTATTTCTTACAATTTACTGTCATAGTTGGTTTCAGAAAGACGTTGGCCAGACTCCAAGCAACGATGTGACTTTTACCATTCATGTAAAAATTTCACCTAGAATATATACTGTATACATTTTTAAGGAGTTCCGATAATCTTTCTGAAGTATAAAAGAAACCGTTGAATGTCGAAATGATATTCGAGTAATATAGAAGGTTTATCTAATGGAAGACTGATTTTCTTTTCACGAATTTATACATCCCACAGACCATCTGTATTTATCTGCATACATCAATAAACCTCTAAACCTATAAAATATCTTAAGTTCGTGCAAAAATATTGGCAAAAGTTCATATTTCGCAAGAAAAATCACGTGTATCTATCAGCTCAAATCAATACGTATACCGGGATTAGGCCTTTACGTAGACGAGCATTGCAAATCCGTACGTTGGTTGCGCAAGGGTTTTTGCAATTTGTAAGTAGGTATTAGTACTAAAGATTGCAGAAGCCTAAATTAAATAAAGTCGATGAGAGTTTTACTTAGACAATTCGAAGAGGTCAAACCGAAGAAAGTTTCATAATGTATGTAGAGGTGATAAATTAGTATCATCAAAATGATTTATGGCTGCCGAAACATGTTTGATCTAACAGATCTATCACTATATAAGGTATTCGATTTTGGTTTACACCAGTGCGTTTCTGGTAATCTTCTTTACCGACATTGCAAACATGTTGTCATCGCAGATTATCGCTTCAAAGATACACTTTGTCAATAGTCTTTCAATAACCCAAATTTCTTTGTCGATGGAATCATTCGATTTCAGTCCAATAAAGTATAACGTATGTAATCCGAACTCTTAGAATTACAATCATCATATAAATCGAACGAATTCTTTGAGGTCTGTTGACATTCGATATATATGGATTCGAATAATCATAAGGGTCGAATGAATTTCGAATTGTCTTGGCGATTCGAAGAACATGACTTATATATTGAATGTAGTCCTTGCAATAGTCTATATACCGTATTTTCTCCAATCAAAGCCGCCCTCAAATGTAAGCCCTATTTTAGATGTAAAATAGCAATTACAAGCCGCCTTCAATTATAATCCGCAGGTTAAATAAAGAACAGCTTAATATCGAAGTTTCGATATTAAAAAATAAGAGATCAGAACTTTCATTTTTAGAATATCATCTGGTATAAATTACCGATAGATATTGGTAAAATTAACAGATTAAGTACTATATTGGCTTATAGGATATAGATAGCAGATATAACTACCATAGTGGTGAATAAAAGGCGCCCTCATGAAGAAGCCGCCAAATAGTAACCACACTTAAAAAAATAAAAATTAAATAGAAGCCACGGCTTCTATTCGAGAAAATACGGTAGTAATAAGTTATACGTCTATAAGTCCATGTTCTACGGTTGTCAAAATTTCAGCAATAACAAAAGTATGAAAACACAAAATTTTACTCAAGGAAAAGGTTTAAAAAGTTTAATAGCCTCATTCAGTGTTACCCAGCACTTTGCTTTCATCTTTCGCTAATTCTTCGAAAAGGTTTCGCAATTGCTCAAGGGATATTGTTAGAACTTTTTAATTCTCAGTCACACTTACAATACACGCTTTTTTTATATAAGAACCAGTAAAATCCGACCTTAGCCTGGCTGTTCTTAATTTTTACATGAAAACTAGGATGAAATGTTCTTAAAGTGTTCTTATTTTCCTACAGTATTATTCGATATTATTCTGCAAATAACAGACTTACAAGTGTTCTTACCACTTCTTTACAATCTCGAGCGTCATTAAGTTCTTAGATTGTTCTAATTTTTCCTAAAATTTGAGGCTCGTGTTCTTATAAAATTGTTCTTATAAAAAAAGCGTGTAACCAGATGGAATGTGGGTCAAATTTGTCAAATCTCATTTTTCATCACATGCTTATCCTCTGCATATCAAAGTTTTAAAATTTGACCATTTCAGACGAATATGATAGTACATAAATCGGCTGACAATTCCATTTACGAGAAGATGTTTTTAGGCATGGATATAGAAAAAAAGTACGCTTAAGCATTTCACACAATGCTATGTCATTCTAATTATAACACTATAGAAGAAAATTTTTGTGACGCTATTCTGGATGCGAAGCTTGTTTCAAATTTAAAGGGTTGATTGCCCCCACGACGTCAATTTTAAACTGAAACCTTTCTGAAGACGAGTCGAAACGAAATATATGCAAGGAAATTAAAACAACAATCAATTCTCGAAACATATTTCAACACAGTGCTTCCATAACTAAAAGCCTCGAAGTTTATTATTGATCAAGCAAATGTAGTTTCTGCAACTTCAACTTAATTGTGCTATCGAACTTATGGTGTTATGTAAGTTAACACTTGACAAAATCCCATGGACATGTTAGCATTGAACAAAACTTTGACTAATCAACATTTTCAATATGATCTTCTGCCCAATAGAGCAAGAGCCGTTTTCTAGGACGGACAAAGGTCGTGACACTGGGTACATCCTAGGGACGTCCGCTGGAGGTCCGATAAGGACGTCTCTTCGTCCCTTAGGGACGTATATCGGACGTCCGTCCTTAATATTCTTCAGCGTAGTTGATACCGTATTTTCTCGAATATTTTGTGTAACGATGAAATTATTGACACATAACGAATATAGGTAATAGAATGCCGGATAAAGCATATAGGTAACAGAATAAATTTATGATATATGTAAATAGAAGCCGCCCTCAAACGATTTCATTTACACGCTTTTCTTTTTACAAGCAACACTTTTATAAGCAACGCTAGGCACAAAATAGCCATTTTTAAGCAATACCTAAGCAACACCCTGAGCTTCAGATCTCTGAAGGTAGAGCTTTACGGAAGGGAGGTTAGAACAAATTGGTAAGAAAATTCCTAATGTCCTCTTTTATAACTCCATTGACTATGCATCTAATTATCTGAAATACAAAACATCAAATTTTATGTATGCAATTGTAGTGGAGTAATACAAAGGAAACTTTTGATGTTCTTTCTTGATAAATAAAAACGCTAAGAACAAGCAACATCTAAGCAACATGTGACCCTCAAAATAACTGAATTTTAAGCAACACTGAGGCACAAGTAGAAAAAAGGTATTGCTTATAGAAAAAAAAGCGTGTAATGTCAAATCTACATGTTTTATGATCTAAAGTTGAAATTTCAACTCGACAGACCGATATCAAATTTTGACTAGCCTAAGCTTTATCGGAATATTCGCTTCCCTATCCCGAGTTGAAGTTTCAACCAGGATTAAAAAGCTCCTTATAATCGACTCCTAAGTTGGTTGTAAATAGTAGCACATAAATTTATGTATAGCACACAAACAGCAGCACCAGACAAGTACCCATTTTTCAAAACCATGGCCTATTAAATTTTCAAGGAAACTGCAAATTTATGTGAAAAAGCTGACATTAATAATAGCTTACATATAAAAGGTATCAACGAAAAACACTCTCTCGTTCGAAATTTGACCCCTCAGGCCTGAAGATTCGAATAAGAAAGACTTTCTACTATTCGCATGTCTCTATTATTCGAACAAAATCCTTTCCTTTGGGATTCGAATTACAGGGAATCCACTGATGTAAATGAGTTCAAATAATAGCCCAAGTCACACTGAGGATTATTCAATTCATCGCGAGAAGAATTTTTCGCGGAATTTATTTTCGCTAATTGAAGGTCTGAAAATTGAAAATTTCGCGGAATTCATTTTCGCGAATGACAGGCTTTTCCAAAATTAATTAAGAGTCAAGATACTTTTCCTTTAAGTCATTTTCTAATAATTTTAATCGATTTCATTAAGTTTGCAAGAAAACTTATTTAACATCTTTATGATGCTGTTCAAAAACTCACCTTTTTTGACCAATTGCCCTTATTTGAACATTTCGCGAATTAATTTTTATGGAATATTTCGCGGAACTAATTTTCCCGAATCACAATGGCCAAAAAAATTCGCTGAATTTAATGTCGCGAAAATAGGTTCCGTGAAAATTTCTTCTCGCGAAAATTTCTTCCCTTAAGGTAGATCATGTAAATTTTTTTGAAACAATAGAAAACAATTAAAATTATAAAATTTTGATAAAAATGACAAATATTGATTGAATTGAATTTTATTGAATTGAATTTTATTTACCACATATTATAAGTACAATTGAAAAATAATAGCCCACTGACATGGCTAAACTTCGAGCAGTGGGTCTATTAAAACGCGTAAAATTACAATTAAATACTAATGTAAATACTTACAAAACTACTTACTGCTGACAAATTTTGATGCTTAGTTTTCTATTTATTTGATATCTGGCACAAAATTTTATTGAGAAAATACTTAAGACTTCGAAAAGATTTAAATAACCTATTTAAATTAAGTAATCCTCAGTGTGACTTGGCCTAATTACTTGCAAACCACATCATCAGAATTCAGGACAAAAGGTGGCGAGGAGGCGCAGTGTTGGAGAGGTTGTCGAAATTGTTGGTGGGAGGAGGGGAGGCCGCTCAATTTACAACATTTGCTAACTAAATAAGACAAAATAAAATAGTTTGGTGCACGCTTACAAAATGACACATCTGTATTACTTAAGTCTAATTTGAAAAGTGATTGTTGCATCAAGACTTTCACTCAAATGTACGTTAATATCGTTAAAAAATTGCT
>JANSTP010322026.1:17476-27960 GCA_025330745.1 Cladonema radiatum
CTTAAGTCTAATTTGAAAAGTGATTGTTGCATCAAGACTTTCACTCAAATGTACGTTAATATCGTTAAAAAATTGCTTTTTAACGATTTTTTTTCAGCTTTTTTGAGGTTGTTTTTAGGGGTATAGAGGTATGTTGAAAACTGATTTCTAATAAACCAATTTTTATGTTTCAGTTGCAGCTATGGTTGGAGCTTCATGTTTTTTCTTTCAGTGAGATTGAAATGATCTTATTAACTTGCATCTTTGCCTTTACGGAATTGAAATGAAGGCAATGAAATAGGTTATATTACATCTAAATTAATCTGAAAACGCATTCACTAAGTCTCATTTGAAGGAACTTTAAGCTTCAAAAACGTTAATTCCTTAGAATCTTGATTCCTTTGACACACTCCGCAACTATTAGTACGCTGTATATTTCACCGCAAGACTTATCTTAGACACAGAAACGTAGAGTAACCAAGACAAGGGGTAAAGTCAAATACAGAGGATGAAGAAAAGAAGTTTCCACAGGGTTATCACAGAAACAGTCCAGATACAGAAACAGTTCAACAGCAAACACAAGAGTCACCAGACTCGGTCCCATACCTCTATCTGCATCGTCTTGCTTAGAAAATCTTCTTGCTTGCTTTGACGTCACAAGCTGTTTAAGATCATCTTTTATCCAGTCTTTGATTTGAATAGCATTATTTTGCAAATTATTAATATAGACAGCAGAAGTTGCCATAAAATCACCCATAAATTCCATTTCTAATTCTGATTACTAACAGAGGTTTACTAACAATTTTTGGGCATATAGCAAAATGGCGATTCTTGACTATAATTAATGCAAATACATTTTTGAATAGCCTTATAACCGATTTTCTGTTCTTTTATTTTTTAAAAAAACTTTTTATTTGTTGAGGTGTTGAAGGATGACAGAAGTGATAAATGTTTTATAAGTTTACTGAGTCTTTTTAATAAATCATGATGTTTTTTGACCACTCAACCAATTTTCTTAAATGAATCAAAGTGAAGGCGATAAGCTACATTTGAACTTTCGCTGTTTTTACAAACTATTTTTCTTTCAATCCTCCTTTTCAATTGCCCCACTAAAATATGGTAGACAGCCAAGAGAGCACCATTTTTCCTTGTACTTATTCAAATATAAAGTAGCATGTTTTTTCCCTTTAAATGTACAGAGAGACTTTTTTTGAAATACCGAAAGTTATATGTAATTCGGAAATATAAAACAATCCTTTATGTTTTTTATGATTTTTTAAAATAGCCTTTTTCACACCAAAAGAAAATCTTCTTTTCCAAATCATTGATGCAGTCCAATAAAAAAAGACTTTTTTTATTCTTGATAATAAAGGAATATCTGAATACCGAAAAAAGCAATTGAGAAATTCCTATAAGAAATCTCCAGAAAAAGAGCTTTTTTAGCCAACCTTGCACAATTTTTTGTTCACGCATATATTCAGATAATATTCAACTTACAATGTTGTTTATAAGCAACCAGCTTAAGTAACGTTTTCGAAGCAACTACTAGTATTGACACTAAGAGGAATCTTCTTGCTTTTATTCTAAAGACAAAGGCATTATTACGTTGAGAATTTTTAATAAAGCCAATTTTCGATACGCTTTCGCCCCTTTTTAGGCCTTAGCGCTTCTGAAACATGCTTTATACGGTCTGCAAATTTTCTCTAAATTTAACGGAAGAAAGCTATAGGCAGTTTTCAGCATTGAAATTACAAAATTTTTGAGACAACCCTGAGTACAGATCCACAAACTGTCGCTAACCGTCAATCCATCGACCACAAATTTATCTCTAAAAACCTAAGTTTGACCCATGAGAAAATTTAATTTCTCTGAAGATGCATATTTTAGTTTTTCATTGACTTGATGATTTATATTCGCCGTTCAAAGTTTTCCTTTTCCTAGAGCGAAAACATGTGTTATCTTTGATGATATTGTAATGGGAAAGCCGCAAACAGCATGTTTTTCATTGAACAACAATCTCGAATTGATTCGAAACATGAAAACGAGGCTATAATTCTTATATAACCAGATTGTGGTTTAGCTTAAGGTTCTGTCGCGCTCTTACTCGTCAATAATTTATTTCGTTTCTCAATGGTAACAATAACAAGAGAAAGCTTCCTTCTGGTAGCGAAACAACATGGAAATCGACTTGACCGTGTTTTATCAACAGAAACACCGAATGAATGAATAAACAGTGGAACCTCCCTAACATGGTCATCCCTTTTAAAGCGGATACCTTCATACGACGGAAAAAATATTGTACCGGATGATTTCTTGAGAAATCCTTACAAAAAACGTCTCCAAAGCGGACACTATGAAGGGGACAAGTCCCTATAACGAGCACATTCAAAGTCTATGTAAAGCGGACGAATAAAAAACTTGACCAGATATCAAAAATCAGGTCTGATTACCAGTACATATCATATGTTTGTGTTATTGTTTACTCAAATTAGTTTAACTTGCTAACCAAGTGACAGCCTTTTTTTGACCAATGATGTTGAATTTTGAAGCTCTAAAGTCTTAAATGTCTCTGTTGAGATAAATATCTTTTAAAACTGCTCTATTGCATGAATTGGGCAGGCATAAGGTAAAATCTGTATACCAATGCATTTCTTGCTTTGGAATGGTTTTTTTCGTGTCTCTTGCCGAAATAACCAAAATCTCTCCAACGTGGACACCTCTCAAAGCTGCAAAATTCTGCAGTCCCACAAGTATCCGCTTTAGGGAGGTTTCACTGTACCCATGAATGAATGTATGAATAAATGAGTAAATGAATGGTATGAAAGGGTCTATTTTCAAATCTGTATTCTAACAAGTTAACAAAAATGCCTACCGTTCGTTGGTACGGCCATCTTGAATTAGTTTACAGTAATCATAGCTCCCCATAATATTCTTTTAATTTGACGTCAAATTAATATAGATTCAGGGGAAAATGACAATGAAGCATCAATTTTTATATAATTTGTATCAACTGATTCAAAAATGTTTGACTGCTACAGTAACCGAAATGATACACGATAATTTTTGTGAAAATTAACAAAAACAAGTTTCATGTTAATCCAACCGTGTAATCTCAAATAAAATTATGGCTATAATCCTTCAAATATGTAGTCGACTATAAGTCAAGATAGAAAAAGGGTACCTCTTCCCCATCCGCAATATTGGTTTTCATGACTTTTGGTCCAATTTTGCTCACACTACACAACGTTAAGAAGGGGGGGGGGAGGTAATATGGAATACGATTCCTAGTAACATCAAAAATAGCGGTTCTATGAATGTGTTTGAATCTAAGATCAAAGAATAGAAATTTATTTGTCCTTGCAGAATTTGTTGACCTTTGGATCTTCTTGATCTCATGTTGACATTTATTTTTGTATTTTTAGAAACTATTTTTGAAAAGCGTTCGATTTACATAATTATTCGAATCACAGGCGTTCGAATTCATGTAAATCGAATGTGAAGGGGCCAGAGAGTTCATTCGAATTACATGACCATTCGATTTATACGGTCTGAAATTACACGAGTTCAACTCTACCTCATCTTTTATTGCTAAAGATCACGAGCAAGTTTTCCAGACTTTACCAAGGGATTATTCCAACCAAATTCTAAAGTCAGTAATAATTTGGCCGCCATTTTTTTCAAAAAACGCAAAAAATAGGATGGTTAATTGCTTTTATGTGATATTTTGCAGAACGATTAACGAAAACTGAAAGTCCATTGGGTAATAATTTCAAGACCAGATTGATAGAGAAAAGTTTCTATGTATAGTCTATGTTGTTATAGACACTATGCAGGTCATTAAAGTTAAAAATATTATAAAAAATAACGGAAATATCCGTCACTGTCAAAAGTTTCGTCAAATCATGGAACGGCTATATCTGTTAACGGGTTAGCAATTGACAGAGGTAAACTAAAAAAGATTATATGAAACAACAAGCGACTTACCAGCGCGATATATTGGCTTTCGTAGTATGCGTGGACTTTTCGGGAGACTAGGGGTATCCACGTAATTCCCATTGTTATCCGTTGTCTTCGTACGGATCCGTGCGTGTTTGGTTGTCGGATTGTACACGAGTTCTTTGTTCATACACTCAGTTTTGAAATCCGTGAACGGAAAAGACGTTTGCATTGCTTTGAACAGCAACTGCTTGTGGCTTGGTGTGTTTTTCACTCTAGACATTCTGGAAAGTAAAACAAATGTATTTCATTTGCAAATATCCTGAACCTCCCAGCAGCTAAGTTGAATCTACTATCCCAACTCCAGTTCACAAAGAACAGATTTTCGAAGAACAGCTATAGAAGGATAGGAGAAAATCATCTTTCCATAGTTCAGTTTTCCAGGTTCTCGATGAATACATATGGAGAGTTGCTGCACTGTATATAAATGAAAACTATCGATTTTCCTATTTGAAATGTCGAAATTGTAATAGACAGGCGAAAAGTTCAAAAAAAAATTTCTCTTGTTATCACAGTGATAGAGATTAAAAAGCTAGCTACATCTTCTTTACAACCGATGTACACTTAGCCAGCTGTCTTGCTATGTAGGTTTTTATAAAAAATATTAAAGCTACCAGTATTAATTGCTTTTGTCTGATAAGGGAGATCTGTATTAGAGTTTTCGATGAAACGGTCAAAAGATACATCATAAGAATAAAATATAATATGCGCGCTGGTTAAGGCCAAATAACCGATCTGAGATTAGCAAACGTTTTTCGGTAGTGTCAAGCCAGCTTTTAGTAGCCCTAATTTCCATGGGCTATTTTGGCATTATACAGTCAAGAGAAGGACCACCACCCCGCCACAAATACCCTATCTCATAATTTGAAAGGAGTTATGGAATCGAAATTTGCCATTAATACTACACACCAGATGTACAAAATGCCGATGATGTCATCACCTTCACCAATATGGTGATGATGTCATCAAATCCTAATAACAGGTTGAGCTTTACCGAAAATGGGATTTTGGGCCAAAAGCTGCTGAATTTCCAATAAGACTATATTTTTCAAAAAAAAAAAAAAAAAAAAAAATGGGTTGCTATGATGCTCTATCAGAATTTGGTTAAAAAAGATATTTTAACCCTTAAAGGACAAATCCCGTACATATCCGGAGTTTTGGGTGGCATGGTGCGTAAATCCGTACCACCCATAGAAATTGCCTAGGCGCGCTGCTTTGGTACAGCTAAGTTCAAAATTGAATTTGCTTTCCAACGAAGCCGAAACGAAGCTCTGAGAGGCTATACTTGCCGAGATAACGGAGAATTCTCCTGTTATTTTATTTTATTTCATTTTATTTTTATTTTTTTCTTTTTTAAAAAAATTTCCCATTTAATTTTAGGCTATTTTTTTAAAGTCGCCGCACCGGAAAGGTTAAATACTGGGCCGTTGAAACCTTTCTTATGGGTTGAAACTTCAAAATTCGGTCAGCCGAATATCCACCAATCACTTTAGTTTTAAAGCGATGTTTAAACACCAAAAACAGCGCTTTTACAAGATAATGTATTCAGTAGAGTGTTTACAAAACACCAGACACACCGGTTTTGCAGAAATAATATAGCACTGCAAAGTTTATAGGGGGTGGGAGTATTCCATGGCAAAGAGGGTTAAGTTGTTTTTCTCCATAGATTGAGAATTATAAGAAATGTTGTTTGAAAAAAATACGTTTTCATTTAGACACATTAACAAAATGATGAACTAAAAAATTAATACTGTATATTTTAAAGATTTGGTATAGGAAGACCATGTTTTATGCCCACCTGTATCGTATTAGATTTTATTACTTATTATTTATCTTATAATGTATCCTGCAAATATTGATGAGAAGGGAAAAGATAACATATTGATAACATGTTACATCGTTTCAAGTATAATCACTTATAACTGAACAAAACCTTCAACATGAACACCATTTTTACGGAAAGCTTGTAAAATACTCTATAGCAAATAGAAAACCAGTTAATACTGACCAGGTTTACAGACTACGAAATAGAATCTCTGGAAATTTTTAAAATAATTGATATATGACTCAACCGATTATCACGAGTTGTTCTCCTGTGTGGTTTCCATGAACAATCAAAGAAAAAAAACAGTTATTCTGAGTGGAAAAAGAGTACTTTCAGTTTTGGCAGTGCGTCTTCGTTGATTAGAAAATCATGACCTTTCAAAGTCGTTTCTACGTGGATAGTTGTGCTAGTTGCGGCAATTGAGAATAGCTTCATTTGTGGTAACTACTGCACAGAGAGAGAAAAATCTCAGGAGTCTCTACTAAACAAAATATCAAGGTGGAATAATTACAAGGCTTACTGTAGTTGCTATTGATTAAGTTTAAAAACTAGGACAAATCATGTTTTGATGATGCCACAGCACATAACACTGTGGGGAGTCACCCTGCAGTTTTTCCGCTGAACTCCTGATCGAAAAGTTTTTAAGCAGAAGAATTTTGCAACTTTTAATATCATTTTATTAATGTTATTTTTGGAAAAAAAATCGATCCTAAAACTTTGGGCATTTTTCATATTAATGCCTTACCATGGAGCTTATTGAGAAACTAAATCTAAATCTGTTAAATATGTCTCAAATTATCTTATCCAAAATGACGTAACTTTTAGGGATTTTCGGACCGTTCCACCGTCCCCCCCCCAAAAAAAAACAAAACAAAACAAAACAAAACAAAAAAGACATCATCATTATGGCGACGTCATCAAAACTATTTTTGCATTAATCGTTACAGCAAGAGATGTTCTTCAACCTGGCAACGTTTCTTGGTCATACCATTACAGGAAACAATAAATCTACAGGACTCAAATTTTTCAGGGTCAAAAAAGCCCAGTTAAAATAGGGTTAAGAAGGTTTCGAAGCAAAGACGTAAAATTGAAAGAAAATATCGTAAAATGTAACTGGACTACACAAAGCAAGGTCCATTTCTTAAAAAATCTCTACTTCAAAACCGGTTGGCTATTTTGCAAAGGTGAAACATTTACCGTAAGTGAAGAAATTAGCGTCCGGAGCACTTATTCCAAATTACAGGTTTTAGGGGTGGCACTTATATGACTGGGGCGGTTACTTGACTGGGGCGCTTATCGAAATGTTCTTTTCATGGCATGGAAAATAGTATATTTTCAAATTCCTATACTTGATGAAAAGGAATTTGAAAACCCTATTTTGGTGAATGTATACTTTTGATTTTTTTTCTTCTTTTTTTTTTTGGCAGTGGTGACATCAAAAATGGTTGCATTCGGTCAAAAACTAGGGTGCCAAAAATTAAAATCAGAATTTTCCTGACAATTCGGTGAAATAAATTCAACTGACATAAATTTCATTATCCCGATCTAAGTCCCGATGTTAACAGCGTGTTCCCAATAAAAAGTTTGGAGGGTTTTAAACTTTTCCAGCTTATGATTATCTAATTCAGTTCTACAATTACACGTATTTTATTTTATAAGCAACTTGACTTTTTGTCTGCTACTATAGTTGCTTCGAATAAGGCACTAATTTCATACCAAAGTTGCTTAGCAGTTGCTTAATATTTGAATCATTTTGTTCTCTTAAACCTGAAATATTGATTCGTTTTAGGAGAACATTTATAAAACATATACAAATCAGAATGTAGTTCTCAAGTATGATGGCTGAAGGAAAAGTAACAAGGTTCCCTATTTGCACTTTTCTGCAACATTATTGCTCTGTTATGATAGCACCTGATAAAAAGTTGCTTAAGTAAGTTATAAATAGTACTAAAGTTGCTTAGAAAAATTACAGATTTTAGTACTGTTACTAATAAAATGGTTGGTTATAAAATAAAATACGGGTAACTCAGCCCATGGGCAAAGAAACCACCCCGTCAGACACGGTTATATGGATAAATGCCACAGTCTAAAACTTATTAACTCTATTTTCTGAAAAATTCTTTCGATCATTCTATGCCTACAAAGCTTACTCTAAGCACCTAATAATTCAAAAATCATTCCGCTGAAAGACAATTTCAGGAAATTTTTTCTAACCGGATATTAAAGAAGAAAATTGTTAAACCACAGCTATTGAAGCTATTAACTATTGAAACCGAACTAATGAAAACTAATTGCTATACAAGGCTACAACTAATTGTTAGGATCCCTCGGATATTTATTTATTTACTCATCTATTTATTATTACTATTATTATTATTATTTTTATTTTGGATTAGAATGCTAAGAATGTTTGTTCCACGCAAAAGCTTTCTAGTGTCAGGACAGGTACTTAGCAAGAAATCTATAAATGTAGTTGAAAATGTATTTCTCGTATGAGAGTTTCAAAGGCTGGAGAAGACTTGGGGGTTCACCCTCTACTGCAAAACCCATAGGCAAAACCTTTTTGAGTAAATTTTTATTCAACCAATCAGGCTGTTGGATTTCCTTGAAAGGATTCCGCCATTTAGAATTTTCATCGAATAAAAGGTCTTTCTACTTTAAATGTTTCCAGTAATAAGGTGAGGCTAAGTTAAAACCTTCAAAGACTTCTGAACATTCTTTACCTTAAACAAAAATAATCAAAATAAATCAAAATAACCATACCATAAATATTACAGAGACAAAAAGAAGGAACACAATAAAGCATAAAAGCTACTCTACTTTTGCGCTAGAAACTAGTCTGTTTTTCTTTTCTATCTACGTCCATTTTTTTATCGATGAACATTTTTCGGTGAGACTTTTGCCTTATAAATGCTAGTATGCATCAAAAACATAAAAGCTATAAACAACAACAAAATTTCCCGTCGCTACATGTAAAGATATCTGCAGGCATGACAGAAAAATGAAAAATATTGCCAATAATATTTTTATAAACGACAGGCTATTAAATTAATCGCTTTCAAAACAACCTCAAACATACAAACAGTTTAAAGAAATTAACTGAGGATGGATAATTTGAGACAAGAGCCACTATCGTTCTTCTCATATTTTATGATACAATGTAAACATCTACTTGAGCGTGGCATTGTCTTGCAACATTCTTCAAGAATTCTAGTTAAAACTCATTCGCAACAATCGTTTTCATTGTTAGTAGCATGCGCTAATATTTTTTTGAGGGGACTGTTAACTAAGAGAAGCATTTTGCAATCCTCTTTTCTGAAGTTTTTATAAAAACGAAACAGGTTCAATTACGAATGAAATATTAACGGGGGGCATGAGGCAATGTCATTATGTCATTGGGCAATGTACTTCACGAGGGCCGGCCTCTGCGCCTCCAAATAACTTTCTTCACTTTTTCATATTATCGCTTTTCTTTGCATTTTTTTTTAAAAACTTCTATTATTGAGATAGTTTAAAATTTCTGAAGGATATGGAAGTTTCAGAAAAAGTGAAGAAAGTTATTTGGAGGTGCAGGGGTGTTGGAGGGCGTGGGGAAACCTTTAATCCCTTTGATCCAACACCGTCCCTCTTCCGATAAATCTTATCCCTAAATTGGAATAAAATGATATTTGATATGGTACTAAAACAGGTAACGGTTAGTTGTTATATATGCCTGACTGAATATTCTACAGCACAGAATATATGCCTGACTGAATATTCTACAGCACAGAACAATTCTTGTTCGTACACACAACAAAAGACGTATCAATGACAATAAACAGTATAGATCAATTAAAGTTGTCATAAATAAATATTTAGATAATAAAGTATACTCTCAAAAATCTGTCCAAAAACGAAATTGAAAAACACAATAAAATTTATCACTTTGCAATCCCCTTAATAAAAAATTCTTTAAATTTTTTATGAGAGCGATATAAATAGGGAGTTTTCAAGCAAAGAAGAAAAAGTTTAGTGACCAGAGCTGGGCCGAAATCAACCAAAATCGCTAGTATAGTTAGATATAGTTGTATGATGTATGAAATAAGAGAAGTAAAGAACTGAAGAAAAAATAGAAAAAAATGAGAGATAATGAGCTTCCAATGTAAGATTTAACGTAAGTCCAACCACGATCCATGGTCTAACCTAGATTATACTGACCCACCCTACGGAAAAACATTTGTGAAATTTTTAGGAATTTCAGGAGGAGTTTACGCTCCATTCAAAGTTTGTAGTGTTAGTTTTTCGGTCATTTTAGGACTAACTCTAATTTTTAGGGCTTAATTTTATTCAATGGTGAAAGCGAAACTCATTTCTCCTTCTATGGCTAGTAGAAAATGGTGACACCATCGGGCAGAGGCATTATCTATAACTGTTTTTTTTTTTTTTCTGTATGTGAACGTTTGTGATAAGGTAATGAAAATCCATTAAAAAGTTTCTAATATTCATAATATTCATAATATAATATTCATAATACGCTAAAAGAGCGTATCTTGAATGATCAGCACAAATTCCGTTTTCTATGAAAAAGTGCCTTTAGGTAGGTCTCTAGTAATGGCATTGAGATAGAGTACTGACTAGAGGCCCGACTCGGAGAAAAACAAGTGAAGCCAACCAAATTGCACGGCACGAATTTCAAAACTTTGGA
>JANSTP010322027.1:0-16528 GCA_025330745.1 Cladonema radiatum
TATTCATAAAATGTTCAAAAATAATTCATATGTTCGTGAACATTTTTTGAACATAAATTGAATGCACTGAAAAAGTGATGTGCCCACTGGGAAGTGCGGTAAGTTTTAGAGAGCTTCGACCGTTCGACCTACGGCTGAAACTAAACAGATCAAGGGATAAAATAAGCAGACAGCAGACAGATCAAGCAGACAGTAGACAGTAACAGGTGTTGGAGCAAAGGCGTTATGACATTGTGGAAAACATGTTGTCAATGGTTAACAAATTAATTTCCTAGTTTTTTTTAGTACTAGATAGTTTTATTTTATTTTTCAATTAGTTTCTTGGCATGTTTTCCACTATTCATAACTAAATTTTATAAATTGAGATGATATTTTTACAAGTATGAAATCGAATAAACATTGAAGCTCTCCTGTTGTTGGTTAATTTCCTAGAATTTTACATCATTTGTTGTTGTTTTTATCTTCTGGTTTTATCTCCATTTTTACTGTAACAAAAATTGGCTTCTGAGATATCACAAATTCTCTCCCATCTCCTCTGCTTCAGAAAATCCTTTCACATACGAGAACAATTTTTTTTTCTTTCTGGCTTCCTCTGGGGTTGCGCTTCTTATTTTTTCATTATCAGCATGGAAATACTTAGTCCTCATAGTGTTGATTATTTTGTGTTTCCAAATCAAGTAGACTAAATGCTATTAAATCGTAAGCTAGGCACAATAAACTTAGACTTGTTTTTTGATTAAGACATCTGTAGAAACATTGTACTAGTATGAAGATATACTCTATATGTATGTTTTGAGACATATTTAGATGAATGCTATAGTAATGTGCTCTTTTCGTTTCAAAAGCATATTCATTGAAAGATTTTTAGCTATTAATTTTCGTTTTCCAGTGAATTTAGAAATATGTTAAGAATTTTAAGTTCCAATGTTATTAGTATGCAAAGGTGTTTTTTATTTATAAGTTTGGAGAATGAAAACCTGTGAAAATAAAGCATAGAGTATTGACATTTAGTTGTAATGTTAATAGTGTACATATTTTGAATTTTTGATATATGCATGGCCACCGTTTGTTTCCACTGAAATGTTTTACCAGAATAGCTTTGCAAAAATCATGTTTATGTTGCTTCATTCAACAGTTAAACTTCTTATAAATATTTCTATTGCAAGCATTTGTCTCCCTCAGTATTTCTTATTACTTAACAACTTTGCGTACATATTTAATTCGTATCATAGTATATAGTTGTGCACAGGTGCATAAGCATTCAGGATAAGGAGATTTTCACATTTAATCTGGAATTTAATCTCTTTAATATGTATATGAATGACAATTGTCCTTCTAATGATTTCCTTCAATTTTTTCGTTTAGGTAGAAAGCTGTTCATGTTTAAGTTATGCTTGTTAGCACTTGTTGCTAGTGGCTTATCTTTTACATGCTGATGAGTTTTGAAACAGCTCAACTTTTTAATAAATTAGAAAATGCACACTATTCAGTTTTTTTTTAGGTTCATAGAATTTAAAACAGTAATCAATTCAAAAAACTGATGACTTGAAACGTGTTTAATTGAAAACTGATACGAGAGAGTGCTGGAGAATATCATTTGCAAGACTTTTAATGTATTTTTTAATGAAATTCTCATCAGTGAATTCGTTTTGATTACATCTCTTTATTGACAAAAACGTCCTAGACAACAAAAGAAAATATTAGTCATTAATCTATAAATCGTCTGCCATGAGACATTATCGGGCTTGCCTCTGATTTCGCTGATTTCTTACTCTATTAATTTTTCTGACTGTATGTATGGTAAAAACCTTGAAAAAAGAAAAGAGATCAAAATATTAGTTTGCCTTTAAGGCTAATATTGATAGGCAAAATAGTCAAAATAGCCGTTTTTTAGACAGTCTAGAAGGCAAAATTTTCTCCGTTGTTCAGCTGGTGGGCAAAAAATTTTAGGCAGTCCGACTTCGGAATAGTTCGACGGGTTGTGAAAAATCCTGTATCCGCCCCTGGTACGAGAACTGCCATAAGCAGTCATTCTTTCTATCTTTTGTCCTAATTTCACCACAAGGTCATCGAGGGACGTCAAAAAGAAGTTTTCGTGCAAGAAATAGGTGACATGCCATTCTTATATCTCTCTGTGAGCACGCGCCATCCAGTTATAACAGCAAATATGTTTCTTATTTCCTCCTTTTAAAGGTTTCCTATACTGACCTACCAATGTCGAATAATGTAAAAGAAATTACAGAAAAATTGAAGATGAAAAGAACTCGTATTGCTGATATTTGTTATTACTCGGTATTGCTGTTAACACTCGATATTTTCAAGAAACTATTTCCTGTTTAAGACTGTATAGATTTCTAACTAAGTCTACCTCCGCTTCACTCTAATCTTGATCAACAGTGGACAGGCTGACAGGTGGATATCACAACTTTTTTCCTTTTCCTTGGGTATAATCAGGTACCGTAATGCTGACTGAGTAGCGTTCCAATTCACTTTTTGGTATCTTATTAATTTTTAGTTAGTAGCTTATTGAAAAAAGGGTCAGGTCTAGAAAAATTGCATAAAAAGAATATGCATATGTTTACATTTTCTGTGATTTGGAAACTCAACTAAAAACTCGGAAAATCTGTGAGTAGGCAAGAAGCAAACGAGGAGCGATGCTAGCACAAAGGCAGGAGTGGTATACAGCTGCTAATTTAAAAGGAAGAACCAAGTTTAGTCTGGGTAATTTTTGCAGTTTTTTGAACTTTGTTGGTATAAATTTTAGTTATGATCTTCTGAAAGGTGCATGCCTAAAGTTTCGGAATCAGGATGGTTTTTGGTCTACGGAGGTGGCAGTCAACCAAAATAGAGGGTAGAATCCGGGGGCATGTTAAAAATAGAGGAAAAGGTCTGTGAAGCATGATATTTTATTGTACCATTCTAAACAGCCACTGATCAATAAAATTCTAATAAATTGAGATTTTTTTGTAAGGAAAAGTTTAATGATAATAGTTGGAATAGGTTTCCATGGAGATTCTGGCTTTCAGGGGGTAAAATTCTCCTTTCTATGACCTGTTTACCTCTAAAATGTCACATTTCCTGTTATGGTATAGTATCATGGTTTTTACTGCAAAAAATTAATTTTGTCATGTAACATTAATTTCCTAAAATGTATCAGAGTTAATTTGGATGGCATTTAAGTCTGCTATTTAAGGGCAAACAAATAACATCAGACATTTGCGGTGTAGTCTCAAGTTCAGTCAAACTCAAAAAATTTCACTTTTATCGTAAAAACATTTAAAATAATTGTCACTGTTGGCACTCTCTTCATCAGTTCCAAATCATAATTCTCAATAGTGTTAAATCGTCATCGTTAAAAATCGGTTGGAAAAATGTCGCCGACCCATAGAATACTGCACTCTGATTTCCATCTGTATTATTGGCACGGTGTCAAGATATTGAGGCTTGTAAATTCAGATACTTTCCAGAGCTGTAATTGCATAATAACATAATTGAAACGTTTCAAATAGATCACCAGAGTTGATCGACAAGGACGTAGCAATGCTCAGTCGTTTATCTTGCTCTCCTTTATATACTTTTTTTCTTCTACTGCAATATCGTACTTGCCAAGAAAGATACACTTTGGATTTTTGCCACTTCCAGAGTCATAAAAGACGAGGTTAGGTGTTGGAATTAACGCAGTTGCAAGTAACTAGATGTCGGTGTCTTTCGATGGTGACCTTAAATGTACTTTTAGGTTACCATCAGCTTGCAGTGCATTAAGTGTATGTAAGATCACCTTAGTATCAGCTTCTTCTTGGTGGTTACATAAATGGTCTAGGCATCTTGCAGCGGACTGAGTTATGTCGTGGCAATCACCATCTTTTGACAGGAGTATGTTGTCAGCTTCAACTATCTAAAATCTTGTTTTCAATGATAAAATCGAAAATAATATCAAAGAGAATTCACGTGGAATATTGGATTGGGATAACTTGATAGACACATTTGAAGAACACCCGCTCTTATTCTCTCCACTGCTTTTATAATAACTGCACAATAAGAATCGGAAACTAGGTGAATGTGTCGGTGTTCTTTTGGCATTGATCAAAAAACTTTAAGTGATCATACATTTCTGAAATCTCTGTTGATATTAATCGAATTTAAGCAATAAAATTAACAACAAAGACTTGTGCATCCATCCCTACTGCCATGTCATTCGCCTCTTGATACTGTGAAGGGACCTCCAGTAGTTTACATTTCTGAGTTCCCATTTGTAGCCACGAAGATTCAACAAAGACAATAGTAAAATAATAAGGGGGTAGGCAAGAGCAGCTTCAAAATCTAAGTTCTCCTCAAATTTCGTTGAAATTGCCAACAATTTTCCAATAGCATCGCCTTTAACTTTTATGACTGTGGTTTTTGTATCCCATTTTACTTTTGCCTTTGCAGGATTTTCGAAGGTTTATAGCGTGGTTTTCTCAATGGGATCATTGAATGATTTTGAATTTTCTTTTATGGGTTCCTTCACAAATCTTTGTATTTGTCCTTGCCAATTTCGTAGCATGCTAAAACTTCACCACTGTGAAATGGCATTTAAACTGAGATTTAACAGGTCGTTTTTCTCACTAATAACATCAAAAGCGTTTATTTATTCCTCTTTTGGGACGAACATAACTTTATACACAGCTTAATCTGATTTAAGATTTTCGATTGGTGAAGACAGGCGTAATTTGATGATGTGTTTGACGTTTCAGCTTTTTTCTTCAGCTTTAATGTGTTCCTTGACTGTTCGGCTCTATTAAGGCACTATTTATTACCACCATTTTCATTTGAGGCAAAGCTTTAGATACCATTTAAAAATGTAGGATTTAACTTTTCTAGAGAGTTCACCTTAGAGTATGGATGTATTAAAACCACATCCTTCTTATAAAAGGAAGATTTTGTCTTTGGTTCGAAACGATACGTAGAAGCATAGACCTAGATCCCTAACCCTACCATACATATTTAAATTTATTTTATGGTTCCAGTGCAAGAGTAATCGAGTGATATCTGAGGGGTTCAGCCATTGTTATAAAGCAGGGATCTTATTACATGAAAATAATCTTACCACTAGTTTTTGCATCTTTATTCTTCCTTCTTGTCCTTGAACAAAAACGCCTTCGTTCAAAAGAAGATATTTAAACCCAAGATAAAACTGTTCCATGTTCATTAAAGTATAGTATGAGATGATATAAAAGTATAGTATGAGCCATAACGTGCGTAATTAACTTCAATGAATGCAAATTACACCCGCAGAAACACCATCCAGGCTTTGGTTATCATAGCAATATCGTTTTCTTAAACTCCACTTTGTGCTATAACTTGCGTTTCCATGAGGTCAAGGTATATGATCCAGAACTGTGCGTCTTTCCAGCTGTGCCATTTCTATCTAATTAATGACCTGTATCTTTGATGCATCTGAATGAACGACCGGACAGAACTTCCTTTATCTTCAAGTGAGCCGTCCAATTCTTCTTTGCTGATATCTGCCACATCATTAAACCTATCTGGAATGCTTAAGTTATTAATATACAAATAGTTTGAAGAGTAGTCGTTCTAAGGCCTCTGAAATGGCATTGTGTTCAGTCCACCCATGATTGTAGTGGGAGCCAGCTAAGACTTACAACAGACTACCAGAGGTGCAGAGTCCAGACGGAAAAATTTCATCCTCTGTTCCTGAGCCGGCTATGAGCAATACAATCACCTACAAATATGACATATATTTGTTTTACTGAATAAGTAGCTTGCACAAACCTCATTCTAACATGGGTGTAATTCTAATCAGAAGCCAACTTTTGAAATTAACGTACTAAAATATTATAAAACACCTTAAAGTTTTCTTTCATAAAGTAGAACATTCCAAGGTGGATAAAAGCACTCCTGTATCTGTCTGAATAATTCCATACGAACTTATCCGCACTTATTGGGGACGTCCTGCATATTACAAATGAAAGCCATTTAATAACTTGAATAAAGTGATACCTTTAAATTGACTAGTAATAGATATGTTTCAACTGTTTTCCTAAATATTGATTTTGTTGTTTTAAAAACATTTATCTGAAGAAGCATATGGGAAAGGAAAAAATAACATTTGTACCATATAATTAATAGAATAAAATTATGTTGGTAATATGACGGAAGCATGTGAAACATACTTCTTACATGATGTTGATAAAATGTGCACTATACTGGTGTCAGAGCAAGCTTCTTATTGCAGTCAGGTGTCCCAAATACCAAGATTCGACACATTACATGGGAAGTTGGTGGAAAAAGGAATTAATACTAATCTTCTCAAGTCCCCAGTTTTTGAAAGAAAACGTAATGTAAATAATTAATCCACCACTTAATCTGTATTCTCTCATCCATCACTTCCCAAACTATCAGTTTCCACTATAGAAACGAAAGTCAAATCTTCACCAACAAAATTATCAGTCTGAAAGATGATACAAACTGGCAGATTTATCAAATCTGAATTAGTAAATCTGATCTCCATCTAGAAAGATGGAACTTTCGAGTGAAGCAACATTGTTTGCAGAAGGAGGTTTCAGAAATTGCTTTAAGGCTATATCAGCTGATGGTGAGGTATGTGTGGTTAAGAAGTACAAGAAACAAATATTGGAGTATTTTAAATCACTAAGGCTAGAGTGTTATAGATCACAAATCTAATGTATTAAACTGTTCAAATGCAACAACTTGCAAAACATATCGGCAATGCCGTCAGGCATCAGGCACCTGAAGAGTTGGGCTGTTTCTTCAGTTACAAAGATATATATTACACCAGTATTATTTCAGATACAGAAGAAGAGTATATAACTTTGGAAGATTTTATCAATGGATCCTTACAAAAATATATTAACAACAGAGGCAAAATCATTGAAAGACCAGAAGACTATAAAAAAATATCTCTAAACACAGAGTGTCTAGCACATTTTAGTATTTCCTATTCAAAAGGTAAACCTCTCTTAACAAACGTTTAGGGTATGAGCTGGTCCTTAATTGATCCATATATAGCGAGCCTGGATGAAAATGATGTGCTGCTAAATGAGCAGTTATTTTATCTAGAGAATCTTTCGTAAGCTGTGATCAAGACCTTCAAGGCCAACCATTATTGCAACAGTTATTGCAAGATGCTAAAGTTGCAATCTATCATCAATTTATTTTCACTTAGTCAGTCAAGTGCTAAGTGCTAAATTCCTGGAATGTTTCATCAAAACAACAATCTCTAAATTTGACGAAAAGAGAAAAGAAGAAAACAACTTGATAATTCTTCATTGGCTGTTTATGAAAGAGAAGAAATTTCTTTCAGTTGAACTGCCTTTTCTTTTTCAAAATGAAAGACTATTCCATAAATTTATTCAAAAGCTTCACATCTTTACCAATAATAAATACAAAGTTTTGATAAAGTGGTCAACAAAGAAAGTCACACAATTATTTAAGGTAAAAGATAGCAACCCGCATCCAGCTTGTGTAATTTGTGAAGGGACATGTTCAAATATAATTCAAAATACATATGAGAGTGTAACAGAAATGTTGAGCCACGTTGATATGAGCATAATGATGTAGACCATTCATCAAAATCTGGCAAGCATATTAGGAATAATGCAAACCATCATTTCGTATTGTGAGTATTGATACCAGCTCCAAAACATTCTAAACTGACAAAAGTTGTCGAAGAATATACTACAAGCCTTTTAGTACTGGCGTCACATATATATGACGCCACGTTTCATGTAATTTTAGCTACTGAGGTAATTAAAAAGTGCTATTGGCCTGTAAGGCATTTATTCGTTGTCATGACTATTGTAACATTTTTATAACAATTTTACTAAATTCGTCTTTTAAAGGTGCTCAACACTATTGTATGTAATAGAGCAATTATATATCTTAATAGAGGGTGAAGAAAAACTTGAAATATGTTGGTACTCCGAGTTTCACGCTCAGCCGACTAAACTTATAAAAAGGTTAAAGCAGATATAAAAAACTTTATAATGGTTGCATATAAAAATGACGTCACTTATTTCATTTTGAGCCTATGATTGCAAAAAGTGTGCTTGTTAATATGCCTACATTTGGATACCAGCTCGCTTCTTTTGTTCAAAATATATGTTCTATCCTGAGTATGTCAATACTTCATATCTTTTGTTTGGGCATAGCATGCATGTTTTTTTACTTGTTGAATACGGTGCGCA
The DNA here is from genome assembly GCA_025330745.1 of Cladonema radiatum. NCBI lineage: Eukaryota > Metazoa > Cnidaria > Hydrozoa > Anthoathecata > Cladonematidae > Cladonema > Cladonema radiatum. The sequence goes on from JANSTP010322027.1 coordinate 8,208, forward strand.
ACGTCACATTATCGAAAACTGCATTTTTGGATTCTGTTTATTGGTTTTTTAATTTCCAATATTCTTTTTATAACTCAGTATCACTGGTACGATTTTTATTAGCAAAGGATACTGTTTCGTTGTTATTTCGAAATTCGTAGATATGATTTTTGATAGAAAGTTTGTATGTTCCCGAAAAATGTCATTCATAGTATTCTTGAATTCTTCTTCTTTGAAGATTTGAAACAAAATTTCTCTAATTTCTTTCTTTCCAATTTTTACCATTTTAATATATCTTTATGATTATATAAGGATTATATAAGGATGATTTATGGTTGGCATATCTAGCCTTGAATGTGGTTATACACAAACCAATGTATACTTTTTCACCATAATTAGGCAAATAATATTTGTTTTGCATCATTGGTTATCAAGTGGGCAGTCAGCTTTGTCTTTGCAATTACATTTACTATTTGTAGTTTTTGGTTCGCTGACGATATGGAAGTTATGTGAATTGATGTAAGACTCTACATTAGGCATTCAGCTATAGCTAAGTTTCATGTTGTTTTGATTGAACAGTTTGTGGGATTTATGATGTTCCATAAAATGTTTGTTTATCAAGCTGTAAAAATATTTACGAACATTGAAACTAACATCCTTGCTGTACTGGTGGATTGAACCAAATAATACGTTTTCGTCTTTTTTTTCTTTGATGTTTTTCAGTACAGTATTTTACGTTGTTTCTATCTGCATTCATCAAGTGCATGTTGGTAATGAGTAGCCGCAGTATCGAATATTTCTTTGCTTGATAACAAATTATTTAGTCTCTTTTTAACTGCGATAGGTATAAATTTGAATTATGTTGAGTGGGTGATTGGATTTTTTCGGTGGGTGATTCAATTAAACGAAAAATATGAAATTTTGAAATACTCAGGAACCAATATACCGAACAAAAGAAGCAAGCTGGTATCCAAGTGTAAGCATATTAACAAGCACATGTTATGCAATCATAGGCTCAAAACGAAATAAGTGACGTCATTTTTATATGAATCCATTGTAAAGTTTGTTATATCTGCTTTAACGTTTTTATAAGTTTAGCTGGTTGAAGATCCCATAAGTGTGAAACTCAGAGTACAACAGAGTACCTTGATCACTTTTGTTACATTCACATTAATGCTTCAATGTTATCACATAATGTTAGAGAACAAGACGTAACTTCACATCTTAACAATTTTAACATCGCAAATAACCATATATTGAGCCCAATATTATCATTTAACTACCAATATTGTATGACGATTGTACAAAGACTTATTCGTCATTTAAATCCAGATCAATATTCAGTATTGATTGCACATCAAGGAGCACTGCCATAGCTAAACAGTTGCAATAAGTAAGAAATACGTTTATTCCGCCACTATAAAGGAAAATTACAATTAAAATCTGACTAAAAGAAAAAATATTTAATATTACAGTAAAGTTATGTACAAAGAAAAATAAGCGTATGTACAAAAAATGCTTACAAAATATATAACAAAAAGTCGGTTTTATATACAAATAAATAGATAAATAAATAAGTAAAAAAAAGTAAAATATCCAGGATATTGCGACAGGGATGATACAAGACAGGCCAAGAGGCTAGATTTCCATCGTGGTCCCTTAGAAAAAAATAAATAAGTAAATCAATAAATAATTAAATAAAAAGAAATAAATGAATCAATAAAAAAAAAATCACTAAATATGTTTGTTAGGCTCCTTTCTTCATAATATTTCAAAATAAAACATCTTAAGACCATGTTTGAACGAATTTACACTTTCTTTCAATTTGAGGTTGAGGGTCAGACGGTTCCATAACCAGGGACCAGCATAACAGAGTGAATTTTGTCCAACATAAGTTTTCATGAGAAGGAGATTAAGTTTTAGGGCATTGTGTCTAGTATTCGCAAGGCCACTAGACATATTAAACAAGTCAGACATATATTTTGGCGCTTTATTATTTAGGGACTTAAAACATGAGTGTTGACAATTTGTGTGACATGGTTGTTAACAGAGAGCCAATTAATATACCTGAAACTACTGCTGTCAATATGGGATCTAGAATTGAGTTGCAAGAAAAAAAGGAAGCATTTATTTTGCGCACATTGAAGTCTTTGTTTCAGTAGTTTTTGGAGGTTCGGGTACCAGCCAAGACATACGTAATCAAATATTGATTGAGTCAGGGCATTGCAAAGCAATCGTTTTAAGTAAGACGTTAGTAATTTCTCTTAAAGATAAAGAAAAGCAAGTCTTGATTTAATTTCTTTATAACGTCAAGTCCAATGGCTTCTCCGCTAAGCAATTCATCTAATATACACCCTAAATATGTTACCATTGAATGTTGACGAACTTGGATATCTTTATAGCAAACATTTAAGTATCTAACCTTATTTTTCTTATGCTTTGGCCTATAAAGAATAGATTTAGTTTTATCTTGTCCAAAATGGCTACTAAGTTTGGTGTCTAAGTCATATAAGTCAAAGCGCTCCTGATTAATAGCATTTTCGATCTCGTCAACATCTTTACTCTGAAACATAAGACATGAGTCGTCAGCATAGAGAAAAAGCTTACACCTAACGATGCAATGGAAACACTCTGGTAGATTTCGACAAATGTTCGTAGTGTTAGGACCACTTCATATTGAAATAGCTTTCATGAGCACCTTCATGTTTCCTTTTTCGAGTATATATTCGCTACTTAGCCATATATTTGGCAAGTATAGAGACTTAATTTTTTAGATGCTTGTGTGGTTAATTTCAACGATAACAGTTTAACAAAAAAGTATTTTACAGACAAAGCTATTTTAATTCGTCTTGATAAGATATTGATTTGAAACTGTATAAGAAGTTGTTGGGAAAGAGAAATATGAAATGTAAAACTTTTGATTTATTTATTACTCCGCGAATATTTATCCGTTGGTCTATATTTTGGTACTGTATTAAAAGTTTTTTTCAAGAGTTCTAGCTTCTTTGAAAGCAAATTAAATGTCACTGCTAGATTATATTGAGTTTGTTTATATAACTGCCCTAGCTATGGAAAGATATTTTTCAGAAAAGGCCAATTATACTTTTTTTGATAATTGAAACTGTTCTGTGTATTATTCAGTAAAAAAAAGTGTTATATCTTTCATCAATCTTTTCTTACGAAAAACTCAACTACAATTTTTAATTATATTATCCAAACGAAAATATTAACGACCCTTGGTGAAACACAACAATTAGTCTATTTACATAACATTCCGCCCCCTTTTAGTTGATTTAGTAACGTTGAATCGGAGGGCATTCTATCATTTTCATCACTAAACTTAAACTCCGTATAGAAATCGTTACTGCAATCAATGTGATCTACATGCCGTCCAAAGATGTTTACTCCGGATTTCGCATCATATAAATAATTCCAAATTTTATCGGTAATAACTACTAGGACCCATTTTTCTTTTTTTGAATAATTTCGAATAAATACTTTACCACCAATTTTCAATGGACGTTTCGCTTTTACAACTGATCTCGAGCATTTTCTATCGACGGATTCAAACAATCTAATTTCAATATAATCTTTCTTCCTTAGAATAATTCCGAAGGTGATTTGTTGTTCTCATTTGGTGTTACTCTGTAAGCGAATAGGTAATTGTTTAGTTTTAATTGCATGTCCCCTTTCTCGACGTCATTTGACTTCAACCCTCTTTTAATAGTCTGACAAATCTTTCCGTCTGTCCGTTCGAACTTTGATGATACGGTATGGTCAAAATGTGATAAATTTGATTATTTTTGCAAAACGTTTGAAACTCCTGTGACGTAAACTGCCCTCCGTTAATGCTAACAATTTGATTGGGTAATCCATAACGTGGAAACCACTTTCTGCACAAATTAATTGCAGATTCGGCAGTTGTAGATTGCAATATTTCGACTTTACACCATCTGCTTTAGCTGTCAACCATTAGACTAAAACATTTGCCGTAGAATGCACCTAAAAAAGTCAACGTGTGTTCGATCCATTGGACCTTTTGGAACTGCTCCTGGGTGAATAAGTTCTTTGTGTGCTTCATTCTAATGTGCTTTGAATTTGAAAAATTTAGCTATATAATTTTCAATATCATTTTCAAAATTAGGATACCATACATGTTATGCGTGCAACAGCTTTCATTCGGTTTATTCCTAGATGTTTGAAATTGAGTACTGATAATATATAATCCTTCAGAGTTGTTAGAATAACAACTCCAATTCCTCACATAAGTACATCATTTTCAAAAAATAACTCGTTTTGTTTCGCGTAGTAGCGTTTCTACTTTTCTTTTTCCAATTTTGTCTATTTGCCACTCTGCAAACATGAAATTATATTTAAAATAGTTTCAACGTTTTTAATTGCATGGTGAAATTTATTTAAGTTGATAAGTAGTCGTTCAACTTGTAATGCGAATATTATGTCAACAGAATTTTCATTTTCTTCAGTTTCTAATGGAAGTCTAGATAGCATATCCGCATTTTGGTGTTTTTCGGAAGTTCTGTATAAAATGTCATAATTATACGCATTAGGCAATATCGACCATCTAATTAATCTTGATGCTGCAAGTACCGGCATGTCGGTTTTCTTTCCAAAAATTCTGCATAGTGCTTGATTGTCACATGATAATGTGAAATGATTTCCCAATAAATATTCATTAAATCTTTTGACTCTAAACGTAATACCCGTTGCTTCTTTATGAAGTTGCGAGTAATTTAATTCATTTTTATTTAACGTTTGACTGGCATATGCAATTGGTTGTTCATCGCCATTTGGTAAAACGTTTGATTAAGCAGCACCAACACCATACTTTGACGCGTCGCAATCTAATTTGAGTGGTAAAGAAGGATAATATAACATTAAAATATAACGTTAACGTATAATATAATATAATGTTCTTTCAATTTATTAAATGCTTGCTCGTGTATATCATCCCATATCCACTGATTATTTTTCTCTAACAGAATGCATAATGGTTTGCAAAGAGTTGACATATTAGGAATAAACTTCGCATAATAGTTTACGTCACCAATAAAACTTTGTAACTCCTTTATATTTTTAGAGTGTGGCGCATTCTTTATTGAAACAATTTTGTTGGGGTTTACTCGAACACTGTTCCAGTCAATTATGTGTCCCACATGTTATACTTCGTTCAACATGAATTTACATTTTTGTTTATTCACAGTTAAACCCAACTCTTTAATTACTTTTAAAACATTTTCGAAATTTCCCAGCAGTTGATTTTCTGTTATTTCGGAGATTAGAATATCGTCAGTTGTTACTCCAACCATTGGCATATTTTAAAGCATTGTTAATTGCTCTTTGGAAATTTGCGCTGGCTGGTTTTATGCCAAACGACATTTTCTGGTATTGCATTAAGCCTTTGTTAGTGTTAATGACTAATGATTTTTTTGCCTTTTCATCAAGTTCAATTTGTAGATACGCCTGTCGCAAATCGATTTTGGAAAATTTCTTTCTGCATTGCATTCTGGTAAATATTTCTTCGTTATTGGGTGTATCCTATATTTCATTTTCCATAATTGGATTTACTGTCCATTTGAAGTCTCCAGAAATCCTAACTTTATTGTCGCATTTCAGAATAATAATGATCAGACTCGCCCAATTGGAAAACGGAATTGGTTTTATCACACCTTCTTCTTCGAGTCTACTAACTTCTTTGTCAACGGCATCCGGAAGTGCATACGGCACCTTTCTTGCTTTAACAAATTTAGGCGCAATATTTTTTTTATCTGTAATTTCGCTTGATAACCTTTCATTGTCCCGATTTTATCTCTAAATATATCCTTATACTTGTTCAGAATGCAACTTATAATATTTGGGTAGTGATCAGAATTTGATTTCACTATAGCTGATTCTCCAATAACGTTATGACATGAAAATATATTTTTCCAGTCCAGTTTAATCAGGTTTAATCAATTTCGACTGAGCAAATTAACACCACTTCCTTTAACAACAATTAAAATCCATATTGTTCCATGATTTATCTTCCTACCAAAAATTTACCTTAAATACACCAACAATTGTTACTTTTTCGTTACAGTATGTTATAATTTGTATATTTAGCTTCATTAATTTTTGATTTCTGAAAGACTTATTGAACGTTTCCTCTGAAATAACTGTCACCCAGCCCCCGTATTGATCTCAAATTGAACCACTTCTCCGTTTATGGTGATATCGGAAACATATGGTTTGTTGTTCGACTTCATGGTATGTATATAATATATATCACTATTAAAACCTTCTTCTTAACATTCATTTTCTTCGGATGTTTTATTCACTTCAATATGACCGATCAAGCGACAGTTATTGCACACACTGGCTTTAAATCTGCATTTGTTCGCCAAATGGTCATCTTCATCCATGGCCTACTAAACTGACACGGCCAGATAATCCACTTTTTTGGAAAAAAATTAGAGGGGTAACATTAAAAAGTAGTTTTTTGAGGAAATGGGCAAAAGTATCATAGAAAAATGATTCCATATGCAACAAAAAGGAATTGTGCAATGTCCAATTTAAAGAAGGTCCAATTTAATGACAAAGTTGATAAAATTCAAATTAAGACATAAAAATATCTCAAAAAGCAAATAGGAATCACCTAACACTTACTGCATTAACATCCTTTCTAATCTAGTATCGTCAATTTAACAAAAAATACTATATACTAACAATTTTTGCTGAAAAAGAATGTTATGATAATAATTGTTTAAATAATGACTAGAGCATAGGAGGATAAGCCTTGATTAGGATTCGAACCCAACTCTATCGGCAAGCCGATTGTCATAACCACTAGACCATCAAGGCGGAGAGCCTGAAAAGGCTAAAACAAAATACAACAACAATAATTGTAAAAAAAAAAAAGTATGGATAGCAACCATCAAAATGATCATCACCATCATCACATCATCAGTAATGACAAACAAAATTTTTGCAACTGCAACCGAAATCAAAATGCATCTACTATGGGTAATGCAAGAACGTCTGCCAAAGTCGTCGCATCATATGAATACATCATGGAATAATGTAAATGATTGCATGGGTGATTATGTAACATAACTTGATATTAGAAAAATGAAAAGCATCAATATTTTTTATAAAGTAGTTGTATATTTCAAAAAGTTATGGGAGTACAATAGTTTCAGATTCTCTGTTAATTTCTTTTTTCATTTTTGAGCAGGAATTTTAGTGTCAAAATATTATAGAAAAAAGCTTAATTAAATTTTTTCAATTCGCAACAATTTTTTCTTCCAAATTCTAGTGCCCTACTTTCTTGATGCCAAAAATAAAATAATAAACAAAACAAAAAGAAACTAAAAAACAAAATCTCAATGCAAAATTTTTGGATCAGCAGAAAGTTTAATTTTCATAGGTAAAAATTGGTAAGAGATCTGTTTTGTCAAAATTTTGCAAAATTCAACACAATTGTTTCTGTCAGTTTTAAGTGATGAGACAAAAATGAAAGTGAAAGTGGAATTGATGACCAACCCAACACATCAACTGATGTCAAATATCAGTAAAATACCATGACGTCTTTGTACGCTTACTTTGCCTTTGTTTAAAATCTCTGATTGCATCTTTCCTGACATTATCTTTGAGTCTTTTCTGTTCATTATTAAATAATAATATATTAAAAAGTCGTCGAAGGAAAAGGATGAAAACACAAATCGTCAAGTATGACCATGTTGTTTCGAGTATTTTTCATAACCTGAACCGGGTCGTAAAATAAAAATATCCCACTCTTATTGTCCGGATGTATAATAGAGTAAATCGCATTTTCTTGCTGATATTTACTTTCTAAAAGCCGAAACATTTGTAGAATGATTGTCTGAAATAACAGCATGTACATTTAAACCAATACTAGAGAGAGATTTAATACTTTCATCGACTTCATCTGCAACTCATGGCCCTTCAATTTTGGTGTCTGGTACTGCTTTTATAACAAAAGGTATACTCTTTTTGAAACTAGCAATCATATAAGTCATGATACCTTTATAAAATTCATTTGATTCATTAACACCAATAAGTTTGCCACCTTGATATTGGGCTTCCTTTTGTACATACATTTCATCAATTAGAATAGCTATGTCTGTATCTATTGATTTATTTTCAATTAATACTTTCAGTGCTATCAAAGGTTCTACACTACCTTCTGTTACTTTTTTCAATAGACTCAATAAGGGTAATTGAAATTCCTCTAACAATAACTTGTATGCTTGTTTTGAAGTAAATCGTAACATCAAAGCATACCGCAGCAATTGTGATGAAAACTTCGGTATACTGTTCGAATT
>JANSTP010322138.1:0-16528 GCA_025330745.1 Cladonema radiatum
GTACAGTAACTATTTTATTAAGAAACTTGATAACAAAACCAATACTTTGCTTTTGCCGACCATACTTAGTAAAGTTAATCAAAAACATGTGTTTGACAATTTACAGCTTGATGGTATAGGATCGGACAGCGATCTGGAGCTGCGTTAGCAGGCCAATACGACGCTTTAGCGTTGTGTGACGCTGCGTGCAGCTAGTGATAATAATAATAATAATAATAATAATGATAATAATCTCCTTTCTAGGAAACCCATACATCAACAAAGAGTATAAGAAAAAGAGTATAAGAATAATTGTGAGAACACCTATGTTGAATTTTCCGAGTATTTTTTTGAACATGCAATATATAATTTTCAGAAGTTAGGGCTTATTATATTAATTTTTATCTATTTATCTTCTTATGCTTTTATTTTCTTTACATCCGCCAAATGATTGGTTCACTAAGTTGAAAATATATAATTGAAATGTTATTCTATCACAAAAACCTCTTAGATAAATGAAGGAATAATTTTAAAAAAACAAAACCAACGTCTTCTAGATGAAGTAAGCCATGAGTTAGAGCAATTTTAAGAATGAAAATTCAATGAATAGTAATGCACGATAAATCCTGGAAATCAAGTTAGAACAATTTTGAGAGCTCAGAAAGAAAAAAAGAAGTGTCCATGGCTGCTTTGTAAGGTGTACAATACAAATGGGAACAAATTTTGGAACAACTTTAGAACACCACCTGCTAATAAAAAGAATATTGTAGGCAGCCTATGCAGCCTATGTTGCCTACACAGTCTACGCAGCCTATGTTGCCTACACAGCCTTCGCCGACGACACAGCCTACATTGCCCGTTAAGTTGTCACATATACAATAAACAGGGCATACACAGTCTTCGGGATACTTGCTGAATTATGGGGGGCAAGCCCCCCCTACGCCCCCCCAAGCCCATGGCTAACAGCAAACCTCCTCTAAGCCCGACCTCACTTCCATTTATTATGATTTGGAAATTGATTCTTTTAAAAGTATGAAAAAGATAAATTTTTTTATTGCAGTGCAAATGTTATACGATCGGAGTTTTTAAATTATTGCATTGCATCAATGTAGTCAAAGTAGGCTGCATAGGCTCCTACAAAAACAACAGGTGGTGTTCTAAAGTTTAGCCCATATTTTATAAGGGGAGACTTTGACCTTTTTTTAGCGCATTAGAACAAATTTTAAAAGCTCAGAAAGAATGAAAACAGTGTCCTTGGCTGTTTTATGTGAAGACATTGAACGAGTAGGAGTCGAATCTTAACAAATATTAAGAGTGAAAAACTGTGTCTGTGTCAATTTTATTTGGTCTAGAAAATGAGTTAGAATGAATTTAAGAGCTCAGAAAGAACAAAAATAGTATCCGTGGCTGTTTTATAACATTAAGAAATCAAGTTAGATCTGATTTTAAGAGCTTAGAGTATCCGTAACAACAATAGTATCTGTGCCTATTTTATAATGGTGAAGAAACTGAGAGGAAACTAGAAGGGAAACAGAGTCCACTGCCAGTTTTGAAAATAGAGAATAATAGAGAATGATGAACTTTTTCTATGCAGTTTTCTTTATTTTGCGACTAAAATAAATTACTTTGTAAGGTTTTTGAACCAAAAATCAAATTTTGATAAAAATGATCCCAAGAATTAGCCTACTTAGATTTTGGACCTATGCTTGTACAGATGCTTTAAGTAACTTACTTTTCTCATTGATTTAAACAAACATAACATAGTAAAACTGGTGTCAAACATTACTTTGAATTGTAAATTATGACGTCATAAGAATATCTTTAAAGGCTTCCATCTTCTCTTACAGACATTTTTAGTTACAAGTTTCTATACATTTTTTACAGTTACTTATGCTCTTTCATTTGGTGTTAAAATATTATGATTTAAAAAAAATCAGTTTTTTCTTGACCGGGGCCCAATTTGGGACCCATTTGGGCCGAAATAGTGAATTTCACGCTGGAGTCTCATCAAACTTTAGAACATTGAACAATCTCCTAACATTGTGCAAAGTTTTGTACTGGTACCACAAAATGCACAATTCTGCATAAAATTAGCAGTTTCACACCCCACTAGTAATAATGTCAAGTCTAAAATGACACTAATTTTACAATGTCTCAAATTTAGCAAATTTACAATCATAAATAACATAACAAACTTCTTCTTTTTTGGAGCTAAAATTTAAAGAAAATGTCCAATTTTCATTGAGATGGTGCGGATGATGATGAGGTCATGATGACGTGTTTAGTGATGTCACTAAACGTATCATGGCACCATTTTGTTCATTAAGGTTTGTAGTTCTAATGTGGAGTATCATCTTGTGTTTCCTGAAATTTTAGGGAGAGACATGTAATTTTACCTCATGACAAACAGGGTTGAAATTTTTAAATGTTTTTTTGTTAGGTAGACTGAGGAGTCAAGCTTTGAAGTTTGGAAAATACAAATTAGCGCTATGGAAATGAGAGAGATAACACAAGAGATATCTCAACAAAAAATAATACACAACATGATACAACAGAACAACTGATACAAATGTCTCTCTTTAAAGAAAACACTTTTGTCACTTTTGATTGCAGGGATGTTAATATCACTAGTTTCAGATGCAAGATTCTTAGTGCTATCACTCGTTTAGTCAAGAAGAAGGGCAAGAGTTAGGAAGAGCAACGGCTGGTTAAAAAATAAACACTGTTGGCAATGGGGTTCAGTTCCCCCAATAATGAGCCAACTATTCTTATTTTTGTGAATCCTCCCTCTCACAGAAGGATGCAACCCCCCCCCCCTACTAGATTGCTTGAGTCGTACTCTCAGTTGCCATGAAAGTTTCAAAACATTTCGAATGGTAATAAGCTGTATTTCTTTGTACTACTTTTATCCATGAGTTTTCGCTTTAGCCTATTGACTAGAGGTTAGAGATTAATAAATGTAATTTGATTTTAAAAATAGCACTACAGTAAACTCTCCATAATATTGAACCCGCAGAGGCCTAAAAATTTGTTTAAAATCATGAAAGTTCAACTTATTCAAATCGAAAAGAAATGTAGTTATCTCTGAAGAGACCAGAAAAGATATTTGAGTTTTAATTATCCCAAATTTTTATTATCCAGGGTTAAGGACAGTTTAATCTACTTTTCCTTTTGTTAGATTTCCCTGTACTTTTTTTGAAATACCTCTTGCTTGGAAATATATGAATTCAAGCAAATAATGCCAATTATTATATTTTCCAACCAATTTAAACTGTAATTTTTATAGCCATTAATAATATTTTCTTATCACTTCAACTTTGATATATACAGTAAAACTTTGTACCAAACTACTTTTTCACTCACAAACTACATTGCATCAACCTTTATAAGACAGCCACCTCTCTAAGACAGCCAGTTTCTTAGGTTTCTGAAGGTGACAATCTTAGGCAGGCTTAATTGTGTATATATATTTTTTTTCAACCTTATATCAGTTAATTTGCTGCATGTGATAGACAAAGTATGTAAAAATGACCAAAATTCCCAAAAAATGTTGTGGAAGATGTGTCTTTTAAATATATGTCATCCAATGTGAAAACTAAGGACTTCCTTTTTTTACGTAGAATGTGTTTTGAGAACGCATGTTTCTGGAACGCTTTTTCGGAGCATTTTTTATTCAGAATGCTTTCCAGTATGGTTTCTCAGGAACGCTCCTGCTTTTATTCTCAAAAGCATTCTGGAGCACATAAATGTTTTTCTATAGAATGCCTTCTTTATAGAAAGTGTTCCAAGCTTTAGAAATTTTGTTTATAACAATCTGTGTAGTGAGATCATTTTGTTCGTCCAAGCATTTTTGCCTAAAAATATTAAGCACGACATAGGTTGTTAATATTAATTATAATAAATCTCCCATACAATTCTCTGAACGAATAATTTCAGACATTAGATACAAATATCTAAAATCCTTTGTCTGAAAACTTGCAATGCAATGAATTAGAATTTGTGTATGTATTATCAAAAGATCTTATATTCCTATCTAGATGCCGAACTCGGACATTTCAAGTGAATCCAATTTTTTTGGTGCGAATTTGGAAATGGTGGCAAAAAACCGAATTTAAACAAAAAATGTCCTTTTCAGGTCATTCGAATGTTGCTATAAAAAAGTTGAATCCCTATCAAAAAAAAAGTATTCTCATCATCTTTTGACATATTTAGAGCTTTACTTTATCATGGAATAAGTGAAATGGTGCCTTTTCATGTTTTTTTCAAATTATCTGGTAAATTCTTGTGCTTGTGTACAAATCAGTATGTACCAAATGCTGTGTACCAAGGCTTACTATAGTTACTATAGTAACTATAGTAAGCCTTGCTGTGTACCTAGCTACTTCTTTCCTTCTTTTTGAAGAGTCAGCACTAAATAAGAGATCCGAAAAAGGAATTAACTTTGTACCAGACACTGATCATACTAAACATTTATTTCTTCTAAAATTCTGAATATAAATATATTCAAATCACCTTAAGATAGCACTATTAGTTGAGTTATATGTGCCCTTTCAACCTCCTAATAAATTAAGAGCTTTAATTTTTTAAAGATCTGTCTTTTATGCCAGTGCAATATTTCATTGCTAACCGTTATATTCTAGTGACAGGCCTTCAGATAATTACAGAAATATTGGCTTCGATTCTCTAAATATAAACACAGTTCTGGATGGCTGTGTATCTGCAGTACAAAAATCCTTAATAGGTCATATGAGGGGGTTTTCGGTTACATAGAAAATACAATTTGACAGTATTGACAAAGCCAATTATCTTTGAATGCTTTTGTGATGAACATAGAAGGAATATACAAATATCTTACACAAATTACATCAAAATAATAGCTTAAAACTTGCCAATAATTATAAACAAAGCTTAAAATACTACTTTGTAGCAAGAAAACAAAGCAAACTTTCGTCGCTGTTGTTAGCGCTCTACAAATAATGGACATTCAATTGTTATCAGCTCTCGCAATGCCTCAAAATAATTCATTCCTATCTTTCTGTAATCAGAATAATTTCTTGGAATTTTTGATCTGTTTATATTGAATAAAATCATTAACAAAAAATGTTTGTTTTGTCCCGATGATCATCACAGACAAAAATGTTTCTTGAATTATATATAGCTATTTTGCCATTGCAGAGAAAGCTATTTGTTATCAGAGATGCAGCTGACAATTAGCCAAATGTCCATTAAACTCAACAGTGTATTTGTCACACCATGGCATGCTATTTTGTGTCCCTGATTGCTAGATCTATAGACTATAGTTTTGTCATTTGCTTGAATGAAATTGTTCATTCAACTAGGGTGAAACTTCAAACGTTTTTCTTTATGTAACATGTAACATCTAGCTATATACCCTGCTTTCTTTTGTTTGGATTTTTCCATCCTGGCTGACATTGATGTGTGCTAGGTGCAGTATCGATCACCGATAGCTATGATATGGCATGTATTTGTTGGTCTTTTTGATCTATCGTCCATACATCTGTGGCACAAAGAACAACCATTCTTGGTAAACCAGTTATTTCGGAATCTTTTCATTATAGTCAAGCTTTTTCTTCTCACAACATTTCATGTAGGAGACTTTGCTGAGTTCTGCAGTTTTCACATGCACGTGCATGAAATTGCTGTGCGAAAAAATTTTTTGCCACTATTTTCATTTCGAACAATAGATTTTCGGCTTCACACGCTCCAATGCAAAAACTCGGGAGTTAATCATCTAGATAGGAATATAAGATCTTTGGTAAACAAAAACTAAAACTAATGTATACAAAAACTAACAAAGTATTGTTAATCTGTTAGGGGTCCATGATATGGAGAACTCCAAACCAATTTGGAATAGCCGAGTTGAAATTTTTTTTATTTATACTAGGGTTATCCCGGGTTGCAATTTAATTTCCATTCCAGGGTAGAAAAGAGCTGCATTAAAAAATGTAAACTTGCAATTGTTTGGAAACACCCCCTGCAACTACAAATGCTTTAAAGTCTTTATAAAGCCATGAGAAATCAATTGTATATAATTGGCTCTTGTAAAAAAAACAAATTTATTGTAAAGAGAGAGAGCTTGAAAATTTAAGAAAGCTGTCTTGGAAAAAAAGAGATAGGTGGGTAAATATCGAAGAGAAAACTGATCATGGAAAAAAGATTTCCAACAATGTTAGTGATAAATTCTAGCAAAAAAGCTTTCTCTGTGAGCTTCTAGAAATTCTAAAGCCACATATAAGCTCATATAAGTCTTAAGGCAAACTGTGCCAATCAAAGAAAGCTATCGACAGGAAAAATGTTAGCACTGACATTATATTTTCTCAAAGATATGGTTTCACTATGGATGACTGCAAATGCCTTTGGAGTTCACCAGTCCACAGTATCATGTACAAAATAAACATGTACAAGCTGGACAAAATGTTAATATTAACCCTATTATACCTGGGTTTTTTCATGGACGTCAAACACCTGGGGGGGGAGGTGGTAAAAACTACCCCCTCCCCTCCTACGGTTAAATCTTGGAATACTTAACCATATGAAATGAAACTTTGCAGAGAAATAAAGTACCATGAGCACTTTCAAAAAATTTAAAAATGGCACCCCAAGGTCAAATTTTTAAAAGATGATTCAATCAAAATTCAAGAAAATGCGATATTGTCTAGTTTTGAAAGTTAATTTTTAGTATAGTCATATCTATTTATGTAAAACAACATAGAACTTTACATAATAATGCTTTAAACAACATAATAATGCTTTAACTGTAACTAGTAATTCAGCGAGATCTCATTTGAATAACTCCATCTCGCATAACCGGGCTAGCCTGCCTCATATGAACAGCCCCTAGGAAATCATGCGTCATGAAGATTAAAGACGAGTATAAAAAGAAAATTTACCATCATTTCCCTGTAGAAAATAGTCAGATAATTAACTTCCTGAAAATTTTAAAAGAGAAAACTTTTTTGAGAGTCTTATTTGGCCGGAGCTAGAGCTGAGCCGGAGTTTCGGTCAAAGCAATAGCTGGAGCCAGAGCTGAAAAACCGGAGTTTGCCCACCCTTAAGCCATAATAAACTAAATTGGACATGTAACCATTATTTTGTAAGTGATGATGTCATCAAAATCTTGAAGAATTGGATTTACAGTCTTTTACAGCTTTTTTGACGTCTGATGTCACTATGCCTGATGTCAAAATACTCCAGACATATGTCAAACTACTTATGTCACAATAATTCTTGTCAATACATTCTTGTTATAAGGCACGAGACTCTGTCAAACCGGTTTTAAAACAACCAGTGTTGAAATATTGTGATACTTAGGTTCAAATATGATGTCGTGGCTAGCAAATAGAACCTAGAACCCCAATAATATTCTCATGGTTAGGTGCAAAAATAAACTTTATACACTCAGTAAATCTTTCATCAAAAGAATAACTACAGCCGAAGTTATTAAAAAGTTTCCTGAGAGGAGGGGGAGGGGTAAGGTAAAATAGGGTTAAGGAAGCAAAGGGAGAAAATTTTGAAGAAAACAATGCAAGCAATCATAATCTGATAAAACATAAGATGAGATCAAGGACTGGAACCTAATAATTGGAACCTTTACCCACAAATCAAAGCTGTAAAATCTCAAGTACATGTTTTAGAATAACTTTACTAAGTATGGTCGGCAAAAGCAAAGTATTGGTTTTGTTATCAAGTTTCTTAATAAAATAGTTACTACACTTAAAGCATAGATTGTTGCAATATTAACAGGTGAAAATAATATACCCCCCTCTCAAAGCGTAGCACGACACTGAAGCGTCGAATTGGCCTGCTAACGCAGTCCTGCTTCTTGTTAAGGTGCGATGGTTAAGTGGTTATGACCTCAGGCTAGGAGATTGTAGGAAGAATCAGATCATACCTAATAAAAAACCTCTGAACTTTTTTCTATTATATGTATAAAAGCATGAACCACCAAAAGAAAAATAGAACAAATTATAACAATATTTGTAACAAATTACAATTATTTGTTATATAAAGAAGTAATTATGTAACGAAAAACAAATTGCATGTATGCTGTGGCCACCCCAGAGAAAAGCGCTATTGATTTTCTGGCACAACATACCATGTCTGCAATTATGTTGCGATTGTAATGAGAAACTCAATACAAAATTCAAGAGAAATTCAAATCAAATATAAATAAACTAACAGCAATACCAATAAACAAGCATACAAACAAAAATCACATTGGCCACATAAAATATATACCATCATCATAATGTGGATCAACAACAACACCCAGCTGGCTGCAGGACAATAGTGTTGATGTATATGATCAGGTCTTCCAGAAGAGTAAGCATCATCTGCTCCATTGATGGCACCCACGATATTCAAATGGTGTATGTGTAAAACAAGTACAGATAGAAACACTATACAAATACTATAAATAAATATGCATTTGGTACTTAGCTATTGTTAGTTTAAGTTGTAATAAGAACGCCCCTTGTTCTCTATATAACTAGTACAATTCATTTCATCCCTAGCATTTCTTCTGCTCGGACTTGGCATAAACAGTGATGCCGTTGGGCTTTGTTGATAACCAGTGCTATAACTATCTTAACTAGGCACTCATATTTTGCTGATAGTTCTGCTGCAAAACTAATTGTGTTAGAACTCCAACACTTTGCTGAATTGCATGGCTCATCGTCTCCATAGTTTTGAGCACTTTTCCCATGTTTTCTTGTTGTTTTCTATCTGATTTGTCCCATTTTTCTAAAAGCTTTTGTTTTAACACTAACTCTTCTTTGCAAGTATTCAGCACTTGATTTTCTAGCCCAACCCTTTTGGCGATGGCAAGACATTTCCTTATGCTGACGAATTGTTTTCAAGTATATTTCAGAGAGGTAATAATTTTGACTTTCTGTGCTATTAGTGCTTTCAATTCCTTCATCAGAATCTTTCAATGAAAGTATGATAAAGCTACCCTGTTCTTCTTGCTCAGATTTGGTTTGATCAATACCTTTTTCAATACTGCAAACAGCGGGACTTCTTCTCCAAGTAGCATCAAAATAGAAAAAATTAATACGCTTTTTTTTTATCTTTTCTAAAGTGACTTTTTTATGGAATTTCAGCTATTTTTGATGTCTTTTTTCAATGACAAGCAACTTTCCAACGAGTAATAGGTAAAAAGAATATACAGCATATAACCCTATTTAGGGCGGGCTTTTTGATGGACATTAGTAGGGCTCTGGAGAACTTGTGAAACTTGATAGGATCGTAGAACACCCTTTCTAGTTTCAGAAAAAAATAACGACATTAGTCTAGGGGTGCTGGTGTCAGCACTTTTTCTCATGATACTTGAAACTAATTTAAAAATAATAAAAAACCTGGAAATCAAGTCCTATTTTCACCCAAATCGGGTTATTTGAAGCTAAATGCGCCTCTTATTTTCGATTGGTTATGAGCATTAAGAACTACCACAATAAACCGCTTTGATTACCTTTTTGGCATTTCTTTTTCCACACTTTTTCAATTTTTGACCCTAAAAACTGCCTGTTCGGTGGCGGCAAAGTGCTGGTCGTTACAATTATTTTGTTTGGGGGCCCGCCCTTAATAGGGTTGAGATCGAGAAATTTTTCTTTATACTTGGTAGCATCGAATATCCCCTAAACATTTTTGAGTGAAAGATGGCTATTATACTATATTCAATATTTTAGCGTGACATGCTAATCATAGCAAGAAATTTAACAATTAAACTTTTGAACCTACCACCCTATTATGGTATGATTACTTTACCTTTGTTTGATTTATCCAGTAAAATTTGTTTTGCTTTTGGTTTTATGGCCTATGTTCTGGCCCTGCCCTATTATTTAAGTAATTTTATTTTATCTGTACTTAGAGAACTTTCAGGGTGGGTGTTAATTGGTGGGAAGTTTGATAGAGTGGGCGTTTATAAAACCCGCCTGAAGACAAAACAGAAAGTGATGGAGATTTGTTGTTTTCGGCAAAACTGGCTCAATATAAAGATATAAAAAGTTTCATTCAATCTTGTATTTTTTTTCTATGAAAGAATTAAAAAAAAGGTGTTGTAGTTGGTTTTAGTCACGCGGCAAGGTGATGACATCATCAAAAGCTCAAAATTCGTATATTTTCAAAAAATGCTGACATCAGCAAAAATGAAGTCAATTTGTATAGATAGATGTTCTTCATTTTGTTGTCAACCTAACTGTGAAGTTTTAACAAAAAAGGTTTATTATAAGTCGAGTTACTCCAAAAATTGTTTAGAATGGGTCAAGAATAGTTATACCCATATCCAAAAGAGAAGATGCAGTCCAATGGGAGTGTGGTAATAAGTTGCAAATTTTAGTTTGATCACAGGGTTAAAACTCCAGTACTGCATTTGTACTTTTTGAGTAATTGAATTTTCATTTGGGATTGGGGGGTAGGATAAATTCCTCCTATTAGGGCTAAGATAGGGCTAATTAACTGTTAGCTTTTGAATTTTCATTTTCGTTAAGTATTTTCATTGAGTTCGAAGAAGGAACAACATTCTTCAAACTCCATGAGTATTTCTAAGTGTATACAAATGGGCGCATAAGCACCTTAGGCGGGTAACGCATGTGAGGGCATTGGCTCTTTGAACATGTTAGGCACCTTATTTGGTATAGCTTGTGATACAGAACAATACCAAAAAGACTCAATATATTTATGACCCCTCTCCAAAGCAGACACGATAAAGCGGACACATTTCCAGGTCCGGCACTGTTATTTTCCCTGAGTTTTACTTCTGTTAAGCGGACATACAAAAAATTTGACCAGATTATCCAATATTACCAATATAAAATATGTTCATGTTATTTTCTACTCAAAAGAATTTTACTTGCCAGCCAAGTGACAGCATTTTCTAAACTACTAATGTGGAATTTTGAAGCTCTGAAAAGTCTAAAATTTTCTAGTTGGGAAAATTATCTTTTAAAAATATTATATTGCATGACTAGGATAAGCAAAGGGTAAAAGCTGCATGCTCATGCATTTCTGGTTTTCAAATACATGTTTTTTCCCATTTTCTTGCCAAAAAAGCCAAACCTCTCCACAGCAGACACCTCTCTAAAGCCGACAAATTCTCCGGTCCCCCAAGTGTCCGTTTTAGGGAGGTTCCACTATATGATGTTTCATACACTTCCAAAAGATAAATGTGTCACAGAATACATTTTTCAACCAATTTGTATATAACCGTGGTTGGAAAACGTACTAAGATCTTATCCTTGTAAGATCTTATATGAATCTTATAAGATCTTAAAAATATTAAGATCTTATTAAGATTTTCTACCAGGGAAGCAACTGAGGCATATAAAATTTGGAAAATAAATTTTGCCAAAATCTCTACCCTCATCTCTAACACCTTTTATTCTACTTCTGGGTTCTGGCACTAAAATAAACTCACTTGCTAATACAGTAATATGGGTTTATTACTTCAAGCAAAAATTCAAGGAGATCAGCTGAAAATTAAAGGCAGAATTGAAGTCAATGCATTGCAATTAAACAAACTTTAATTCAATGATTTAAGGGAATTTTTTAAAAAATATATCCTAATATATTAGCATCCTGATAATTTTTAAGTACCATCTTTATAAAAATAGAAGTGGAGTTTTCTTAAAGAAATTATCAGTTTTTCGAAATTAGAGAAAGAATTAAGGTCTGGTTTTCCCTTAAAACAATGGTCTAACCTGCAGTCAATATTATTGGAGGAAATTTGAATTATCTATTTAAAGCCTTATTGATTTCAGCTTTACAATAAACTTAGGAGCTTTGCTTTGCGGTGGGTGGGTGGTTTGCTCTTTCTGGTGTTTTTATGTTTTTTATAACGTTAGTCTTTTTTTTGATGTGGAAATCATGTTGTTGTTTTTTCTTTTTTTTCTTCTAGTTACTGTTAATCTTTTGTTTTTGTAATTTATCGATTTTGAAAAATTTAATTTACCTAAAAAAAGGTAGTTTTTTTTGCAATCATCAAAGTTTTATGCTCTTGCTCTAAATTTCAAGGCACTTTGATAAACGATTTTAAATATCCCTGAAACAAAAATTTATCCAGCTTTTGACACCAAATAAGTTTCAAGCAAAATATGCAAAATTCAAAGATGTCTGGAAAGTTTTCGGCAACATTGCAATTCAGAAAAAGGCAGTTTCGGAAAATCTATTAATCCAAATATTCTTTTAACGACATCTCGCATTCAAGTATCAATATATTAATGAAAACATCGCTTGGTTTTACTTGAATGTAATCTTTTTTCTTTGAAAATTTTAGGCAGCATGGACATGCCATTATTCAATTGAATAATAAAAAAGTAAAAAACTGTTATAAAAGATAATAGCCAAAAACGTGATGTCATTTCGATATTTTGTTTATTAGTGGAATCCAGGGCTTGGTTTCCACATATGTACCGTTATCTTTGTTTAGTAAAATGAAAACTGAATACCCAAAACTTTTAAACGATATGTTGATGATACACCTGATCAATTTACCTCTAAAAACCATGCACAGAGATTTTTAGAAATTTTAAATTCACAAGATAGCAGTATCCAATTTACAATTTACAATTTACAGGAGGAGAACGAAAATAAAGAACTATCTTTCCTCAACGTTGCAATCAAATGAAACAATGAAACGTACAACTTTACAGTACAAAGAAAAGGTGTGATAACAAATTTTATGATCAAACCCAATTCCTCCATCGATCCTAAGGCAAAAGACGGAGTTTTGAAAGGATTTCTTGCTAGAGCCAAACAAATTTGTTCACCTGAATCCCTACAAGAAGAGATAAATTTCATCAAAGACGTTTTCGTAGGAAATGGGTACGATAGAAAAAATGTTACAAATATTGTGAATACATATTTAAATCATGATAACAGACACAACATAAACCTGAGTACAATAACCTTACATCGTTACCATGGATACCAGGCATCAGTGCGAAGTTGAAAAAAGCTTACAATAATCTGGGTCCAAATGTTGCTTTCAAATCCACTAAAAACTTGAGAACACTTTGCAATAAAAATAAATCAAAAAACAAAAAACACAGCAATCCAGGAGTCTACAAACTAAAATGTGATTGTGGACGGGAATATATCATAGAAAAAGGAGCAAATATATCTACTTGAGTATCACAACACCCGAAATCCATATATGAAGGGAAGTGGGCTGATAGTGGTTTGGCAACTCATGCTAAATCTTATAAACAACAAATTAACTGGAATGAGGCAGAGACTATTGCAATCGAACCAAAATTCTTTCGTAGAGCAGTCCAAGAGTCTCTCGAAATTCAAAAGTCTTGTCTACACTTACAGAAAAACGATTTACTAAACGGTAGATATTACAGAACCAAGTCCTGGATCCCACTATTAAACAAGATATCGAAATGATGTCACAATGATTTGAAGCTACTCTATTGTTTTTTGAACTTTTTTAGCTATTGTATTGTATAACAGTTTTTTACTTTTTTATTATTTTATTGAATAATGGCATGTCCATGTTACCGAATATATTCAAAGAAAAAAGATTACGTTCAAGTAAAACTAAGTGAAGCTTTCTTTAATATATTAATCCGCATATCTTTTGAAAGAAAAGCTTAAATCAAAAATGGAAAAAAGTCTTACCTGTAGATTTTTATCTGGTTTCATATGCTTTTTAAGTTTTTCAAATTAAGCCAGAAATGACTGAGTAAATGGTTTTCCCATCTTTTCCGCCTTTATCTGATATTCGAAAACCCCCCAATTTAAGAAGAAAAAACGTCTGTCAAATATTAATACAGCGTACGGCCATCAGAGCGAAACGAAATGTTCTCCTTTCTTTTTATGAAAACACTTTTTTGTTTTTCTGAAAATAGAGTGCCTATTGAAAACATAGTCTAATACGCCAACTCTTGGCCTGCACAGCATGCCACCTTGAACAGAACTCCTTTGCCAGTTGCCTTCGTTTATTGATTGACTGTTCTTATGAAGGGAGAACTACCCATGTAACATACTGAAGTACAGAAGTGTACGCTGTCAAAACCCAAAAAGAAAAGTCTACAATAAATAAATTGTACTTACAGGCGGAAAAATTTCTATACATCAACAAACATAAGTCATACCTACCGGATAATTTCTCACAATGTGGAATAGCCAAATACATCACTTGTTTAGACTTTCAAGAATCAAATATAGCTTGCTTCCTAGACTTTCAGAAATTTTTTCTCACTGGCTCTAAGCTTTCATTAGCTGTTTTAACACGCTTTCTTTAAGCAGCAGCAAAAATGTTCACTCTTCTTTTTACCTTGATTTCTACATAAACGGCAACAGACACCATTTTCACATGTTCTGGAGTACTTAAAATTTGTTCGAGTCAATTCTTTAACTTTAAAAAACAGTCGCAGACACTGTTTTCATTTAGTCTGGGCACTTAAAATTTGTCCTAACTCAACTTCTGCACGTTATAAAGCAGCCAAAGGCACTGTTTTCACTTGTTCTGAGCTAATTAAAGTTGTTCAAATTTGATTTCTATGCGTTATAAAACAACCATGGACACTGTTTTCACTTGTTTGAGCTCATGAAATTTGTTCGAACTCCATTTCTATATGTTATAAAACAGCCGCAGACACTGTTGTTGCTTGTTCTGATCACTTAATATTCACTAGCTGCACGCAGCTTCGCACAACGCTGAAGCATCTCATTGGCCTGCTAACACAGTCCAATTAAGAGATTGGTGCGTGATCCCTTGCTGGCAAACCAACAGCCTTAAAATCTCTAAAAGCATGTTTACTAATTTTAGGAAGGGAGGGGGAAGTATTGGTCTTATTAGGGTATTAAGATCTTTATAAATGTTCCAGGGAGAGGAGCTCATAACAATCCTGGCAAAATAGCTATCCTTTACTAAGATAGCTGTTCTATAATCTCTAGCAAATGTTTATGATTATTGGCTTTTGAGAAACTAAGTAAAAAATGAAGCAAACAACCATCAAAACTGACCTAAATGTGTTCAGGACCGTTTTGAGTATGTCTGTACCAAATTTGGTCGCTAAAAGCAAAGTACAGGTGAAGTTATAAATATTTTCGAAATTGACCATTTAATGATGTAACATGGCATTACGATAGCAACAAACTGTCGAAATTGGCCTATAGATATTTAGAGCCATTTGAAGTGTGTGTGTACAGTCAAAAATGTATAAGACAACCACTCTGGGGTGAAACCACTCAGGTGATCTTCTTATACAGGTTAAAAACAATAGGAAATGGTATTTTAGGACCAAGAACAAGTGGCCTCTATAGACGGGTGGTCTTCTTATGGAGGTGGTGGTTTGAGCAGGTTTCACTCTACCAAGTTTGGTTATTAAAGGTAGTGTTCGCTATATTTTTGGTATTTCAGGTTTTAAGCTCTTTTTAAAGAGCACAAAAAATCACGAACACTGGTTTTTATTTCATCTCAATCGGATGTCTCTATCAAAAGTTATTGTCATTTAACTTGTTGACAAATGAGCAAAAAAGGGAAATTCCCTTATGTTTTTCTTGAACTTGTAACGTTATCAAGTGCCTTGGTAAATTGGTCAAATATTGAAATCATTATAATTTCTGAATAGATAATGTTTTCTGAACAAAACCTTTCTCAAAAGATGCATACTTTAAAAATATTAGATTTCTGTCTTATTTCTTCAAAAATCAATTTTGGTTGACTAGCTTTGGGCCCTTTTGGTTGACTAGCTCTGGGCCACATGCCCTAAATACTTACGCGAAATGGTTTTGAATGAAAATGGTTTTAGTACATGGATTACAGTATAATACAAAAAAGCCAAATACCAATAGAAAAATATTTTTGCAGTCCTTGATAATTGGGAAGGTCTGATTTTGGAAAAGGGTCCAGGCCTAGGACCCAAAAAGTGTTTTTTCAGAAATTTTTATGAAAATGATATATTTTTATGGAGTACTAATAATGTGAAAAATTTTACTACAAAACGTCAATTAATTTTTTAGTTATAAGAATTTTAATATTAGCGAAAACCTTTAAGGCTTTTGATGACATCACAAATTTAGTGATGAGTCATAAAATTTTAGCAATTTTCAAAATCTTCTAAAAATCCTTTAACATTCAAACATTAATAACTTTGGAAGGAAAAATCAGATTAATATGAAATAAAAATCAGTTTTCATATTTTTTTACACTCTTTAATATAAAGAAAAATCTAAAACACCAAAAAATATAGCAAACGCTACCTTTAAAGGCAAAATACAGAAAAAATTATAAAAGTTTTCAGAAGTGGACCTTCTAATGATGCCATAAGTCGTTGCCATAATGAAAAACCGTCAAAATCAGCTTAAAATTTTTTTGGAACAATTTCATGTACATGTGTACCAAGTTTTGTCACTAAAGACAATAGAAAGGTGCAGATGGGTCATTCTATGTCAAATGGTGCAAATTTTTGGGGGTTTGGACATGACCCATCTCTGATTTTTAAAAAATTTAGTCTAGTTGAAGAAAAATATATCATTAGGCAATCCTGAAAATTTCAAATGAAAATATCAAACGGTTTTT
>JANSTP010322249.1:0-16527 GCA_025330745.1 Cladonema radiatum
CTTCAAGTGATGAAAGTTAGTACACCTTTTACCCAAAAGGTAACAAAAATTTTGCTCCTTCTCTTTGCCTCAATTCCCCCTGGTGAAAGGCTGTAATATTGAGACATGCTGTCTATTGATTTCCATGATTACTCTTTTGGTTAATATAAAGTAAAAATGTCATCAGCTGCGAACTACTGCTAAAGTAACGGAAATTTTTGAAGCGCTATGGGCTCTTGTTTTGTTTAGTTTACTAAAATATCTTCTTCTTATCTTTCTCTGTATATTCAGAAACCATTTGCCTGTGACTAAATTTTTTTTGCTCATTAGGAAAGACTTTCTGAAATTGTTTATAGATCTTTTTAAAGAATTAGAAAATCTGTTATTGTTCCTGAGATATTTACAGTTAAAAAGCTAAGCTATGACATCATCAAGAAGCCAATGACATCACATTAATGCATATTCAAAAAAATTTTTAATTTGAAAATAAAAGATATGCTGGTTACAACAACTATTCAGTTTATCAATATGATTGTGCCTCTGTTTTCATTATTGTCATAATGGGCATCCCCAAGAAATATTGAAATATTCTCTTGAAGAAATGAAGATTTTTTAAAACGACTCATTTTTAGTTCATTCAACTTTTTCGTTAAGTTAATCAAATAAAAAATGATTTTAATTTTTTACCATATCTTTAAGACGTTGCAAATCCTGGAAATTAATATATAAAGTGATTTCAAAGTGCCAAAACAAGTTTAAGATCAATTTCTTAGGATAATGCTCAATAAGCAAAGATAAAACACCCTAATGAAATACAAAATAAAGAATTTCATACTTAATTTTCCTAAAAAACAGTGACTCTATCACATCGATTTTCTGATTGGTTATAAAATAGTCCCTAAAAAATATTTAGATATAAAATGGTTATAATCATTCACACCTTCTATATGGTTTACAAAGCCATGTATGTATTACAAAAGATATTGCATTGCAGAATCTTTTTTTATTTATATCTAAAAATTTATATCTAAAATTTTTAAGCAAAAAGAATGCCATAAAATGGGCAAAATAATTTCTAAATGGGCTTTTTCAATAATTAAAAGCATAGTTTTGTTGATTTTTTGTATAAAGCAACATTAATATTGTCTTCAGTTATCTTGCATATTTTTGTCATTTACTGTCCTGGACAACATAACATTTTAAGCCTGAAAATGCCCAAAAATAGGCAAAGAAGCACTTTGATGAATATTTTTTGAAAAGTGCACATTGGATTCCCCTGAATTTTTGGCAGAGATGTTCATGTCAATATTATCTCCAAATTTTATGTTTGGATTTTAACTGTAAACTCTTGTTGCTAGGCAACAGGGCAATTTAGGGATGAAAATGCCTTAAAAATGGGCACAATCACCTGTTAATGAGCATTTTTGCGAAGGTTAAAAGTATAATTTCCTTGATTTTTTGTATGACGCATCATATCAATATTGCCTTCTATTATTATGGGTAGTTTTGTTGTTTACTGTTCTGGTTGCTAGCCAATGCAGCATTTTAGGCCTGAAAATGTGCAAAATTGGTGAAAAAGCCTATTATAGAGGCACCGAAAAGCACACATTGGATAATTTTATTTGGTTACCTCTGTTGCTGTGCGCTTAAAATTCAATGATGTGATTATCATAATTTCTATTCAAGAATACATTGACAATATTCAAGTTGACTTATAATAAAGAAAAAAAATCAGCCTTTCAGATTTCCCACCCCCAAAAGCCAATTAAAGAATTTGATTTTGCATTAATCCGACAACATGATTTATCATCTTTGGAAGTTTTGGTTCATAAACTTTTTCAAAAACGTGCCTTTTTATCCAATTACTATTCATTTTTTTCCCTTTTTATATGGTCAACAACATCAATAGTCTTTTTAAAAAACACCATAAAACAGGGAATCAACAGCTAATTTAGGTTTAAGTGAGCATTTTTATGGCCTCAGGAACATGTCATTTTTACGAACTTCAAAAGCCAATGAATAATTCCAGTAAGTTTCATTAGGTTTAGCTAAGAACTCCTGACAAAAAAGAGTTAAATTTATTTAAACTACATACACTGGATACATCTTTTGAGGAAAATATTAAGCATCCAAAATTAAGAGATATACCAGGGGACCTGTCACAACAAATTCATACAATCTTATTTTGAAGTAAACCAAACATAAGTGATTACCAAAGAAATTTTGTTTTGGTTTGATATTTAATGTCATGCTTTAACATTACAATATAGTTATTGGCATACTCATATTTGATGGTGAAATGGCAAATTTTATTCCTGTTGTTGAGTAGATTTCTGAGAATCGGTTAATTTATAGATGAGTAATTGTAGATGACTAATTTTGGGTGATATTTGGATATCTTGATTTATTTGAGGGTTTTCAATTTCCTTCTTGTTGAGCAAATTTCTGTTTTTATTTGTAAAACATGTATGGCAGTCATGTATATTATGAAATCAGAAAAAGATCTTGCTGAGATGTCATAATGTTAGAGCAATTATTAAGCATGCAATAAAGTTCAGACTTTTTATTGTAGGATTGCTTCTTCAATAGACTGACTTGACACTGTGTATATGCTGCTGAACTTTATAAATTCTATAATGTAATGAGTAATATTGATTTCTTAAAGTAAAATTGAAAGCTTCCTCAGTAGTAAAAATCAAAGTTTTCAAATTGTATGAATCAACAAGACCGAAATATGAGATTTATGTCATAGCTGTTACATCGTCTTCGTCTAGATAGCCTAAGAAAACAAATTCTTTATGCAGGTATCATTTTTCAGTGGCAGGAAAACTACTAGATACCATGAAAGAACAAAATGAAAGTGACAAACAAACAGAAATAAAAAAATAGCATAAAACACATACAACAGTGGCATATCCAGTGTTCGTTTGGGCGATACTGGTTTATAATAGGAGAGATGCTATTTCACATGATAAATAAATGTAGTTGCATCGAAGTTGTTGGACATGATGGTTGGGGTAGAAAGAATATTTTGCATCCTAGAAGCCCTTAGAATAGCTATTTCAGCTATTTTCAACCAAAAGAATTATTATGTTATTATAGGGGATGTATTAACTCACAAACACCAAACAGAATACTGTCTTGCACTCTTCTTACTGCTTAACTTCCATGTCAGAAACAAAGATCCTTTATAGTCCTTGGGGGCATGTCTATTGACGTTGTGTCCTATGAATAAAAAAGAAACAAACAAACAAACGGAATTGAGAAGTTAAGTTAAGAATAAAATAGAAAGTAAAGATAAAAGATAAGGCAAGTTACAGTAAAGATAAAAAGAAGCAGTACTGATAAAATAGTAGAAAGAATAAAAAATTAATTCATATAATACTTCATTTATTGTGTGAAAGCATTAATATTGGAAAGAAGACTTATATTTACAGAATATGTTTATGTAGCGTTAAAAATCTGGAAAAAAATTTATCTTGGGTTTAAAATCTAGAATTTTAGAAATATCTGGAAATATCCTGAGACTACAATCTCATACAAACTATCCAACAAACTTTTAGCGTAATGTCATGTATGATGGGACACTTAAGGGAATTTCAGCTACTAAAGAAACAATTTTTAATCAATCAAAAATTTTTTTTTCACTAAAGTAACTAAGCTATAGCTAAGTAAACTATAGCGCTTCTAATTTAGATATGAATCACAAAAAAATTTTCACTTTTTGATAAAAAAATGTCACAAGATCCCATTTTTTTATTAGTTCGTCGGGTATGATGGGACACCAACTAAAACTATTTGAGAATATAGCTTTTTGATCAAGAAATACTCCTTCTGAGCAAAAGAAAAACTTCTCAATAATAGAAAGCATCATTTAAAACAAAACTCTTAAAAAAGAATTAGATAAAACTTGAGGAGCACGCATTTTTCATACAACTGCTGCCATCAAGAAAAAAAAATGATAAGCTTCACCAAAAAGGTTTAAAAAGATGAATTAAAACTTCAATGAACAAAAGGTCTGGTTCGAAAGATCTGAACACATTAATAAATACAATAGAAAAACAAGAGTTCAAAAAGTTTAAAATGCAATCTACATAATTGCATAAAAATCTAATCAAAAACATAATGAATACAGCAAATATACAATACAACAGTTCATAAATAAAATACAGTAGAATTAATCAATCCTTCAACACTTACTCACATAAATCACATATCAATTGACTCTTATTAAGTGAACAGCAATTCTCATGTACCCAAAGTGAACATTTTGGACAAGTTGTCCAATTTCCCCCCTCTTTAGCCTCATGCCATAAACCCCCACAAATAAAACATTCACTATCTTTTTCACTTAACTTTGCTGGCCGTTGTTTTTTTTTGCTGGTTTTTTGTTGGATTTTTTGTTGTCTTCTCAGCTTTTGTCACTTTTTCTGGTGGAAAATGTTTTTTACTTGATGTTGCTTTCATTTTATTTTCACGTTGTTCAATGACAGTTTCTAGTTTTTGTTTATACAGAGTACCGGTTACTGGTCTGATGATTCAAAGGTGTTTTGTTTCAAGCTTGGTTTTGGAGGTATTGGCATGATATCAGAGATAGCTACTTCTCTCTCTGAAAGAGTTTTCCTCTGCAATGTTTGAGGGGATATTGTCATCATCATTATAGATGGTAAGTTTGGGGTAATCTAATTTTCATTCGTCGTTTCTTCGGAATAATCATCTTCACTTATCACATTTGAATTGTAAGGGTGGATTCTAGCATTTTTGTAACCAGCAACCGCATTAGAAACAGTAGCACTTTGCATGTAAGCTAAGTTGAATAGCATTGCAATATCATCAGTAACAATACGTCGACCTGGATTATTTCTCCTCCAGTTTGAACATACAGTATTATAATGGGCTTTAAAAGATCTAAAGAAACTTCAATCCAATGGTTGAAGTTTGTGTGATGTATGTGGTGGAATGGATAGTGTGTCCACCAAGGATTAATAGGGCTTTGTTTTGTGGGATGCATTGTGTGTGTTTCGAAAAATACTTCACAAATGTTTCAAATAATTCAGCATTAATCCATCCATTTTTTGATATCCTCTTATACAACCTGCTGGTCCACTAGAAGAAAGGACTTCATATAAACTCTTTTGTATATTAACATTGGTGGAATAAATTCACCGATGGCACTCATAGTAGCAAGCTCTGTTGTTGTTTGTTGTTGTCGATGTTGCTGCACTCACAACATGCTTCCCTTTCTCAGCCAACACTTTCACTGGTTTATGGACAGTGGTGATTCCACTTTCATCACAATTAAAAATTCTGTGTGGTTCGATAATGTTTTCATGGATAACTGATGCTAATATTTCAAAGTAAAGATTTACAGCAGCCTTTTTTAGTCCAAAAATTCGGTTTAGTGCAGTAGCTTGTGGTTTTCGCAAAGATAAACTTGGGTTTCTTTTTGATAAATCCATAAAAAAATTCCTTTCCAGCCATTTTCTCCTCTCCATTAAATTTATGGTTAATATTATTTTTTTCACAGAAATCATAGACAAGTCTTTGTAGAAAAATAATACTCAAACCATAGAAGTTCTTTTCCATTTCTTTGATGTGTTGCACTAAAAGTTCTTCGTCTTTTTCAGTAAGGACTCTTTGGAAACCTCCATACCCTCTAAAGTGTTCCTTTCCTGGATTTAATCCAGCAGTTTTTTCTTCATATTTTCTTTCAGTGTTGATTTTGGTACTTCAAATGTTGTACTAGCTTTTCTGTAGCTAAGCCCTTGCTCTTCAACAGCAATGATAGCTAACGCCATTTTATTTTCATCCCATTGATACCTCTTTTGCTTATCACTTTTTTTAGACATATTCAAATTATTAAATAACCTAGAAATGAAGAAAGAGAAAAAACGTGAAGATAATACCAAAAAATAACATGGAAATGCTTCAAAACATAGCAATATGATAACACTGCTTCTAAAAAAATCTGGCTAGTTGACTGTCCCATCATAGCCGACACAACCATGTGGCAAATATATTGAATTTTGAGAAAATAGTAAAGAAAACATAAAAAAACACTATTAGTAGTAGAAACATTGCTTTTCTTTATTGAATTAAGCAAAAGGTATGAGATAAATGCTTTGAGGTTCCACATGCAACGTCTCAAAGTTATTTTGTCAAAATAAGCAATCGCTGATTTTCGCCATTGTTGTCAGCGACCAAACTAATTTTTAATCTGCAAATTCATCAAATCATTTAATTTCTTTATACTATCTTGAAATATGATTGGATAAGAAGACAAAAGAAAATTATGCTGTTAAATAAGTTGTCGGCACTACAGATTTTCATTAAAATCATGAAAACTAAAACTGTCCCATAGTATCTGACTGGCCCATCATATACAACATTACGCTATATTCATTCCAATGAATTTCTAAAAAAACATTTATTCATTGGAACTCAGAAATTTTTCAATCTTTTTTAAAACAAAACTTTTTAAATGAAATTGGCTCAACCTCCTTTTTGTCAGGGCAACGATAACTTTCACAAGAAACCATTAGTTGCCCGAATGTGTCACCATGAAAAACACGAAGTTAGAAAAATGCCCTGTTGGCAGAGGTCAATTCCTGAAAGCTACACCAAATCCTTGTATCTTTAAGTTCCCCTGTGATATTGTTTTTATTTACACACTCTTTATATTTAAAAGGTGTAAGAAAAAACACTTTCTTCGAAGATTCAGTGTCATAGTTTGGGCGCCCATGCAAGCATCCACACAAAAATATATAACACTGAAAGCATCACAATAAACAGAAACAAAGGATCATAAAAGAAGCCAAGTTACCAAACTTACTTATAATGTTTTCAGCGTGCTATTGTCACTATGGGGACCAATAACAACACCTAGCTTGCCTTCCATTAAGAAACATCGGTTTCTATGGCTAGGAGTTCCAATTAGGTAGGTAATTGTCATTTGCTTCATAGATATATATCATAATATAAACGCTAAGTTGATTTTTAATATTAAGCCTATATAAAGAACAAGTAAAGTCAAGGATTTGAAAATGGTAAAAAAAAATATTTGAATCTTATGATTGGTTTAGAAATGAATAGGTTGTTAGTTGAGAAAGCTGCCAAATTTCTCAAATCTATACTTAGGCATAAACCAGGGCTTACTATAATTAACAGGTCTATTCATTAGGACAATGGAGGCAAGACTGGAGGCCAGTGTAAAATTGAGTTGAAAGTGGGAATTCAATAGTTTAAATTAAATGAGGTACATAAGGAATTCAACCTAAAGTAAATATTCATGTTATTATAAGCAAAAAAAGAACATTTATCGATAAATAAACAAGAAAAAATGAAATTTTGCCTTTTTCAAAGCACCAAAAGAAATACAATAAATTTAAAAAATTATATGAAATATCTAATCAAAACATTAGAGCAGTTTCACAAGTCCCCAACCAAAATTTCAAATAACAAATATAATATCAATTTTTATTTCTTTTTGAGTATGACTATTTCTAAAAATAGGATAGGAAATTGATATTTTCAAAAATCAAACAACAGACATTATCAAGACCTTTTAACTGAAAATCAATAGAAGAGAATCTAAGGACTTTTTAGTTGAAAAGTCTCCAAGATTATTGAAAATACAAATAAATTAAAGAACAAAAAAAAAGAAAAAGAAAATGTGATAAGTAAAATTACATGTGAAATTTTCAAAACTTAGAAACTATAAGGTTTAAGGTTGCAAGTTAAGCACTGAAAGCATCTAAGCCAATTGCTTATGGTCTTCTAAATTTTAAATATCAAAAAACTTTAATATATATACTAAATAAAACCACAGAGGTACATCAGTTAATTAATATGACCAATTAGACTGGGAAATCAATGAGATAAAAATGCAAAAAAAAGTAACTACTAATTTATGTTAACCTTTCTTAATTGACAACAAAACCTCCATGTTATTTAGTGCATCCAATCAATCAAATATGATAAATCACTGTATTGCAAACGTCACTGTATCGCAAATATCACTGTATCAAAAACACTCGAAATCATCAAAATCATCTAATAAAATTGAGCTAAAACAACAACAGTAAGGTAAAAAGAAAACGAAATTGAGTTCATTGAAAACAAAAAAAAGTTTGTGAGTTCCGATCAAATTTGTCTTTAAAAATGAAAATTTATTTTTTGAGCTCTTTTTATTTTTTTAGCAAGGAAATGGTATAAAAAATAGAAAAACAAAAAAACAATTAATGCAAAGATAATTTATCATCTAACTAAATAAACAACCTTTTCAAAATTGCAATGATTAAAAAAAGAAGAGATTCCTTGAAAAATCTTTCTTTGTAAAATGAACCAATCAATATTAGTAAGGAGATATTTTAAGAATAAACTGTATTATTTTAAAGCGAAAAATTGTAATAAAAATTAAAAATACTATCACCATTTCAACACCTTTTGCTTGGCTTCTTTAGAGGAATATGGTGTTTCTTTCTGACAATAATTATTAAAAAATATATTGCAAAGGGCGTGGCCTTGCTTTTTTCCATTTCAAGATTATACGATTCTGATATTAACATGAAGATGTTATTCAATGTTTTTGGAGAAACAATTTTATTGTTAGCCCCCCTTGCGAATGAAAATCAATTAAACTTCCAAATTTCTCCATGTAAAAATTAGTGTTGTTGGCATGACTTAAATCATCCAAACTTTTGCAGACATAGCCTGTAATATAAACTAAGCTCCATTTAACTTGATCAGAAAGTGTTGACTCTAAATGAGGCAAGGAATCTATTACCTTGCAGATTTTGTTTGTTGGAAGTGGAATTGACCACTCTCAACTGGCAAAGAACTAATATC
Source organism: Cladonema radiatum (assembly GCA_025330745.1). Taxonomy (NCBI): domain Eukaryota; kingdom Metazoa; phylum Cnidaria; class Hydrozoa; order Anthoathecata; family Cladonematidae; genus Cladonema; species Cladonema radiatum. Next base: position 8,827 of record JANSTP010322249.1, read on the forward strand.
AAAATCAAGATTTAATAAAACTCTTGTGCTGTTAATGTTAAATTTTTCCATAATTTGCTGTACATTTATGAAATATGTACCCCCACTTCCCTGCCTAAGCTTTCCAAATGCTTTTTCCATCTTATCTGTAGTATACCTTCCCAATACTACATTTTCATTTGAAGTTATCAATAAATGATGACATAACTCTTTAAGACCATTACAAGTATTCTAATGCAGTACTTGTAGTATCAACTGTCAATGACTTTTCACATTTGGATTTTGATCCACGCAGTCTTGCACAGAAATATGCAAATTGAATATGCTGTGATAATCTTACATCAGAAGGTTTCATCACAAAAAATGTGTAGACATTCTGGTGTTCGATTGGTTTTAAGTTTGCAGCAGTGTATATAAGTTTTGACATCTTTCCCGATTCACCATTATCTTCAACTTTTTGAAACTGCTGTATATGACTCCACTCAGCTATTAGTTCCTCTCCCTTATAAACATATTTTATTTGTTTAGTCTTTTCAGTTATCCAATTGTTACGGACACTTTTAATCAAGTGCACATAATCAAATAAAAGAAAAACATCATTGGTGGTTTTCCAAGGAGAAACTACAGTCAAACCTGCTAAGCTGACCACCTTTACAAGACGACCACCTATGTAACGCAACCACCACCGACTACTTGCCGTTAGAATTTTCCTAAAAAAAGCCTTTATAAAGCGACCACCTGTCTAGGGCGACCAGGAACCACCAGGGACCACCTGTCCTGACTTTTAATTGTGTTGAATCGATAAGAAGTATTTAAGTTCAGCAGATCATATTTTTCTAAATAGTTGTTAATTTCGTTTGCCATGTTTTCATTTGAAGATAATACCTCATTCATGTTTTGGGTAGTTTATAATCAAATTTATCTCACCAAAACAATGACAACGTCATTATTTTCACTATTATTTTCGTCATTATTTTTCTATTACAATGTTTTTTCCTTTTTACTTCTTTTATTTTATCTTATTTTATTGTAAAATCGGGAGGTATTTTTGGCTGAAAATTAAGATTATATATGAAAACAGAAGAATTATCTGGCTAAAATTAAGATTGCATGGAAAAACTGGAGAATTTTCTGATAAGATTGTATTTCAAAACGGGAGAGTTTTATGACTAGATATTAAGATTATATATGAAAATGGGTGAATTTTTGGCTGGTTGTTTGAGTTGTTTGGCTGGAAGTTAAAGTGCATGTAAAAACAGGAGAGTTTTGTCGCTAAAAATTAAGATTATTTATAAAAAGGGGAGAATTTTCTGGCAGGAAATAAAGTTTATTTATAAAAACAGGAAAATTTCCGAGCTGTTAATTGAGGTTATATATAAAAATGGGAGAATTTTCTGGCTGAAAATTATGATTGTATGTAAAATTGTTAAGATTATTTAGTTTTTACGTTAAAAGAATTGTTTTTTTTACTTTAAGTTGCGTGCATTTAGATAGGCTGTGCGCATTGTAATCTAGTGTTTTTTTTAAATTGGAAGTTTTTCTGAGCTTTTTTCATTATCTGAAAAAGTTTTCATAATCTTAGTTTTTAGCAAAAATAATGGTTTTTTTCATACAACACCCTTACAAAGCAAAATGCCTTGTCTACTATAGTATAGACGGCACCGAAGGCATTAACTAATTGCGGAGCCACTCCATTTGAAAAAGGAAACAGTATTCTAGGAAACCCAGTTGACTTTCCTTTCCAAATCCTCTATCCCTTCTCGGAAATGAAAAATCAGTCTAACAACACCTTGCTTCAACTGGACCGATCGAAAAAAGTGTTCAAGTTCAAATAAGAAATATTGAAAAGATTTCAACCATTCCTTTTATATAAGTGGAAAATGTATTTAGGTTGAGATTGTTTGTGAGAAAAAAAGCCCTCTTTAGTTGCAATGAGAACTACAAAATTGTCATGACTACTACACTTGTTTAAAATTATCAATGAACTGCTTCCTTTTTTGAGATAAAATAGTTTTTTCGTTGCAGTTCAATTTATTCGAAAGATAAAAATCTAATACACTTTTTTCTAAGCAGTAGGGTTTAAAGTCAGCTCTCCCAATTGCTTGTTTTACCTCGAATTTTAGAGTCAAAACTTACTTATTGTTTGCTTTGCAAAATTTTTTTTATTTGAATAAGTATTATTTTTTGAAATCACGGGAATTTTTGATCAGATGGTGATGATTGTAGGAAATTATAACGTAATAATCCTTACCAAAAGAAGAAATTTTCTGAGATAAAAGATTTTCATGGCGATATTTGATATTTGTTTGTATGTAATAATACATTAATCTAAAGTACAAAAGTACAAACCATAACAGTTACATCTACTGTCTTAGCGTGTGAGAGGTCAAAGGTATTATTAGGTTTCTCAATTACGTTTTTGGAAGTTTTGTAGTAATCCAATGATATTGGAATACAGATTCTGCTCTGCCTGTAAGTACAATTTTTATATTGAAGACTTATTTTTCCGTGCTTTGTCGGCGTACACCTCTGTTCTCCAATGTGTTGCATGCAGTTTCTTCTTTGTAAGACCAGTCGACCAATCAACAAAGGCAATTGGCAGAGAAGTTCTGCTCTAAGTGAAATAGTGTGTTGGCAAGGAGTCGGTGTATTAGCTATGGGAAAACTAGTCGGCTAAGAGCTGAAATTCCAATTCGAATCGTTCTAAGTAACTAAGTCATCTCAATAGAAATGTATAACATAGATACTAGCAAAATTTCAATACAGGGATAGATTTAAAGAAAATATAAAATATGAATTAAATATTCTTTTGATATGGCGTTCTACCATTAAGCTACAGGGGTTTATCAATGTTTCAATATGTTTTTTTAAAAATTTTGTCAAATGAAAATTCTTATCTAAAAACCCTTTACAAAGCGACCACCTGCATAAGGCGACTAAAAATTGTCCCTCCCTTGAGTGGTTGCCTTATACAGGTTTGACTGTAAGTTGAACTTTTTGAAAAATGCTTGATTTAACCGTTATGTTATCAGTTATAATAACATAATAACAATCTTTCCTCTATTATTTTTAATATTTTCAATGAGGAAGCAAACCTGTTCAAACTGAAATATTGCGCTAAGTTTTGTTACAGGAATCATTTTTACAATAAATGAGAGACTATCAAATAATGAAACAAGCATAAATCCTAACACAGTTGTAGCTAATTCACTAGGGTTATTTGAGGCATTTCCATATAGCCTTCCACCATGATATGTTAAGGAAGTTTTGACATACTTCAACAATTAGAAGGATATAGTTCCTCTGTTTGTCTTCAAGTTTTGAAAAGATATTCTTTATGAGAGTGTCATCTGAGGTAATATTTACTTTGGATAAGAGTCTAGTAAGAGTCGAAACACTTGGAAGTTCTAGGTCCTCACGGATTCTATTGTAGCAAGGATTTGAAGTCATAAAATATTTTAAAAGCTGGAACCATTGTACGTATTGAATATTTCAATGTTCCTTCTTCCTGATGATTTAATAGCTTGGCTTGTTCAAGTGATATGTTTTGCTTCTTATTAAGCTCCTCTTTAGACAGGAAGTCTAAAGCTTGCTGAATTAAAGACCACCTATTGAGAATAGTAACTTTATTTTTTGATAAAGCGGGAATGAAGATTTTGAATCCTGCGTGAAAGGACTCAAACTTTTGGGATGAATAGATTTTCAACGTAAATTTAGGAATGCTGGAGGACTCTAATAATATGGAGGATTAGAGCTAGCTACATCAACTTGAAAAAAACATCTCGTATCACTGACAAATACATTTTGAAGTTTAAAAATTGTCAATTAAAATGATTACTATAGCTGTAACCAACAAGTAAATCTTAAAAAATATAAATATCAGCATTCAAATAACTACATCATAAATTATGAGTTTTATCCAGTTCCTTAAGTACACCTGACAACTAAATCGCCATTTTGTGAATGAAGAATGAAAATCTCAATTTTAACGCTAATATTCAATGGCTTCCAGTTGTGTCCTCCAGCCATGTGGTGAACAGGCCTGTTAACTATAGTAAGCCTTGGCGTAAGCTTATGCTGTTTTTAACCATAATATTATTTAAACATGCAAGAGCTAGTTTAGGAAAATTATCTTTTAAAAGAATTTCATTTGAAGATTATAAAGTTTACTCTCTTTCCAAACCAATATAACCAATAACCATTACTAATACCTCAATGTAAAATGCAAAATTTTTTTACAAATTTGTTGGCTAGTAGTAAATGAAAGTCACATTGATTTGAAATAACAAAAGCACTTTAAAAATTTATTTTTTGGCTTTAAAATTATATATGTTGATTTGCCTAATTTATCTATTTAATATATGTTTAATTTTTTTTTTGAAAGAAAAATATTTAATGTTTAAAATTATTATCAACAAATGAAAAGAACGGGCATAAGGGAACTTGATATTTGTCATTATTTAAGGTTAAAGGTTATATTTTTATAAGATTCACCTGTCAAAAAGTAAAAATTATAGATGATATTGACAGTAATAAACATTCAAGAAAAACTGGCTCTAGTCATTGTGATTATTTTGTCTCTTCCTTCCAATGGTCAAATATTAAAAATGGATCATTGATTGTTGCTAGCATTCCAATACTAGCTACAAAATATAACATATATAAGGTTTGGCAATAAGACTCTCAAGGCCTGGAAATCATATCAGTCCACTAATATAATTCCTCATTTTCGAATTGTGTCCAGGATGGTGTCCAAGTTGTTGTACTGGATGGTGGTTCTTTGTGATTATAGTATATTGCTATATCTCTATATTGAAAAGATATTGTTCTTTTTCTTTTTGGTGTCTGTAGTTGTTACCTCTGCTTTATGTCTACTTTTTATGACTTCTTTCATTTCCCTTTGGATGCCAAAAACGATTTAGTAAAAATATGCAAATTAGTGAAAACAATTGAAAACATACAGAAACAAAAAATTTATGAAAAATTTATTCTGCAACATATCCCCAGTCTTTGCAAACTTTGCATTAAGTTTTTAACTTTGCTTAAAATGTAATTCTTCAATTCATTATAGAAGCTAATATTGTAAAAAGTTATGAGTATAAAATTTTTAAAGCCCCTAGGTCTGACAAATGGGGCTATTCGAAAGTTTAAGCATTCATTTAGAAAAATACTTTTATGAGGAGGGGGTCAGCAGAGGCAGTTAGGAGGGTAAAGGGGGAGGGGGGAGGTTTTGTTTAGAGCAATAAAATAAATAGAGAAAAAATTTGTTGCAACTGATTTATCTGTAGAATTAACCTGAAATTAACCTAAATTAAATAAAACATTTTTGCTAAAGATTCTAGCTTAATGGTTTTCTATTTTTAAATGTTTTCTTCCTCTTTGTTATAGATAATCAAGTACAAATTCGTTTTCTTGGGTGTTCTGGATCTGGTAAAACCTGTTTGCGTTATAGATTTCATGACGGATATTTTAGAACAAATACAATTTCATCAATAGGACCAGATTGTTTCTATCGGGATATAGTATTCAACCATTACCGTCTAAAATTGAAAATTTGGGAATTAAATGGGTATGAAAGATTCCGCTGCGTTGCAAGAAATTTTTATCCACTGGCAGATATAGTAATTATAGTTTATGATATTACTTCTCAAGAGAACTTCAAAATTTCAAAAGATTGCGCTGAAGATTTCATAAACTTTAGACCTGATAGATCTCCTGTTGTTATTGCTGTTTTTGGTAATAAAGCAGATCTAGACGATAAAAGAGAGGTTTCTGAAGAAGATGGGCACCATTTTGCTGATAGTATTGGAGCAATTTTTATGGAAACCTCTGCAAAAACTGGTCAAAATGTTGATTTATTGTTTGAGGAAGTTTTTGAAAGACTTGCGAAAATTCGAACATTTAAACATTCTTCAGAAGGCAAACTGGAATTAGAAACGGAAAACAAATCAAATAAGTGTCATGTTATGTAGCAACAAACATCAATTTTCAGGGTGTGATTTGAAATAATTTATCACAATTATTGGTTTGTTTACCAAATAAGATCTGGATTATTTTTATATTTATCTTTATAGGATAAATAAAGTCCATTTCCCCTCATGAGAAAGAAGGATAAATTAGAGACTCTGCTTTTACCCCAATATCTTTTGCCTTTTTGGAGGGTAGTTTTGAGATGGTAGATAAGTAAAGCAAGGGATAGAACAGCTGAAAAATGTAAACTAAATTATGTAAAAAAGTTACAGAAGTACTTGTAAATTTAAATTTGATATTAGTCTTGATATTTAATTATTTTTCATTTTGCTATTTTTTAAACGAATGTTTTTAAGGAATATGTTTTTTTTTAAATTTGCATTATGCAAATTGCTTTATATATTTGCATTTGCATTTTATAGACAATTAAAGTTTTGTATTTAATATTTTCTTTTTTTTCGTATGTTTTTTCCTTTTTCTTTTGTAAATAAAATATATTTTACATTTATTTGTGTGTTGGAAGAATTTTAAATAGATTTTGGTATCTGATTCAGTTGAAACATTAAAAATCAGGCAAATATTCATTGCTTTAAAAAGAGAATTATTTTTCTCTGAGTATATTTAAATATTTTGTAACATTATCTATCATGTAAAGGTGTGTTTGTTGTTACTATTTGTTGTTATTTTTCATTTATCAGTTTTTGAATCTTGAAGTTTTTATAAAAATAATCTCATAATATAGTTTATAGAATATTTTTAATCAATTTTTATGAAAATTATTGTTATATTCAGAAAAATAAATTTAATATACTAGTTTTTAGGTTTTGTATTCATAGATAATTAGTATAATATTCAAATAAAAATCAACAATTTACAAAACTAATTTTGTTGGTCATCCAATCTATCAGGGTTGTATGTCTGTGTGTCAGTGTGCCTGTGTGTACAAGATTTACTTGAAACTGCACATTGAATTTCCTTGCAATTTTCACCACTGGTTCATATCAATATTATCTCGAAATTGCATGGCCAGATTTTAAAACTCTTTTTGCTAGGCAACACAGCAATTAGTGCCAGATTATTTTTTTAAAAACTACACATTCCATTTCCTTAATTTTTTGTCAACTTAAAAATGGCAAAATGAACTTTGAATGAGGTTTTATCAAAAAGTATTCATGCAATATCCTGCATGAAGCATCACACCATTATTGCATGCAGTTACTGCAAGTGTATTAGTTGTATACTATTTTGGTTGCTAGGCATCAAAGCAATACAGGCTCAAAAATGGGCAAAAAAGCCTATGAATGAGGTTTTCTCGAAAATTACAAACTACATTTTTCTAATTTTTGGCAGAGATGTTCAAATGAATACCATTTACAAAACTGTATGGCTTGACCTTAACAAAAAACTCTGATTGCTGGGCAAAAAGCATTTTTGGACAAAAAATTATGCCACAATAGGCTTTTTTTCAAAAAGTAGGAATGTATTGTAATTGCCTTGATTTTTTGTGCGAAGTAACATATCATATTTTATCTTCAATTATCATGGGTAGTTTTTTCGCTTATAATTTGGTTGGCAATAGGCAATGCAGCATTTTAGGCCTGAAAAAAGATAAAAAAAGTTAAGAGTTCAGGTTTTTTTGAAAAGTACATGTTGGATTTTCCTGATTTTTGGCAGGGATGTTCATATTAATATTATCTCAAGACTCTATGGCTGGACTTTAAATGGAAATTTCTGATTGCTAGGCAACAGGGC